>OX578286.1:7785901-7850349 GCA_951217055.1 Gerris lacustris | reverse complement strand
ACTTGGGTGTAGGAGTTACTTTTAAAATGGCTAGAATTTGTTTGGAGCCCAATTTTTGTGTCAAAATTGTCTAAAAGTTGATGCATTTGCTTATTTATAGTATAATAGATAATTGTACCAAGTTTTAGCGACTTCGTACGATCAGAAGTAGCCATTATGCAAATTATGCAAAGTATTTTGCATAATAGCCATTATGCAGAATAGGGTCGCCCGATAAAGCCGCACTAAAATGGAAAATGGGGACTATCGAAATAACATGACATTCATTGAAAAAGCAGCATAATAATGAAATTAAAAATAAGTTATATTATGAGCTTCTATTAATGTTGCGAATGTATTAATCGTATATTATTAGTCGCTATTCACTAAATTTCTGTATATCTTGATGTTATTAAGATAAATATTTAAAAAAAATTATTATTCTGTAGAGCTTTGTCTGATAAAAATTAATGTGACCCCGACGTGATTTGAACACGCAACCTTCTGATCTGGAGTCAGACGCGCTACCGTTGCGCCACGGAGTCTGTGTGAGAAGGGAACATACATTAGGTATAAAAACAATTTGTACAAAAAAAAAAAACGCTATTTATTGTAAACTGAATTTATTTATATAAATCATTGAAAAACCAAATTATAAATTATAAGTTTATTTTATATTATTTATTTCTTTAATTGTTTAAGCTCTGACAAAATATTTATGTTTTAAGCTTTAGTATCATATTTGACTATAAATTTAGTTTACGTCTATTATAATTTTAATGATTATCTGCATTATAAATGTTTATAATTAAGATATTTATCTTAATACCTTGTAAACTAGTTTTTTTTTCAGAAAACGACTTATTAGGTTAAATTTGTATTAAATAGACTAATTTTTTTTTTTTTTATCAAAATCGTCGGACCCGTTTTTTACTTTCTCATATAAAGAGAAAGTATTGTGATGGCGCGAAAATTCGATTTTGATGGATTTACACGTATTGAGGTCCTCTGAGTCCAAAAAAGTGGTTTTTAAAAAATGTCTGTCTGTCGTCTGTTGTCTATCTGTCTGTAGTCTGTCTTAGCAGACGCCTGGAGCCTAAACTACTGGGCCGCTTTTGACGAAATTTGGCTTACATATTCAGAAAAATCATACCCTGAGGCGAAATCGAGAAACGAATTTTAGCTCCAAATTTTGGGAGCGCTACCCCCCAAAAACTCTGAAAAAAAATTATTTCTCGAAAACGGTTCCGACGATTTTGATTAAATAATTCTAAAATGTAGTCCATTTAAATACGAATCCAACTATATAAGCCGTTTTCCCGGAAAAAATCTAGTTCCTGAGAAAAAAGCTTAAAACGCGGACCGAGAGAGACCGGGTTCGATTCCCCGCCCGGGAGAAGTTATTTTTATGATAAATTTTGATGAAATGCTCAATAATAATTAAATGTACATAGGAAAACTAATAAATGGAAAACACTGGGCTAAAAATTATGAACTCGTATATGAGAAAGTTTGTCTGAGTTGTCTCGGACCGATTTTTGATAAATAAATTAACAATCTTTTAGTATTTGGTGGTTATTTTTTTTGGGGGGGGGGGGGGCGCCCCCCAAATGAAATAAGTTAAAAAAAAACAAAGTTTATGTTTACCGACCTTTCAAAAAATATATTTCCTTCTTCAAGGTAGAACTTAAGGCACTTTGTCAGGTACTGTTAATCCCCTTTTTAAAAAATAAACACAGACAAACTTTCTCATATACGAGTTTATGATTATTTAGCCCAGTGTTTTCCCTTTATTAAATTTCGTAGGTACTTACATTTGATTATTATTTAACATTTTATCAAAATTTATTTTAAAAATAACCTCTCATCGGCGGGGAATCGAACCCGGCCTCTCTCCATCCACATTTAAAGCTGTTTTCTCAGGAACTAGATTTTTCCCGGGAAAACGGCTTATATCGTTAGATTTGTATTTGAATGGACTACATTTTAGAACTTTTTAATCCAAATCGTCGAAATAATTTTTGAGAAATTATTTTTTCACGTTTTTTCAGAGTTTGAGGAGGGTAGGGACCCCAAATTAGGAGCTATAATTCATTTCTCGATTTCACTTCGAGGTATGATTTTTCTGAACATATATGCCAAATTTCGTCAAAAATTGGTCCAGTAGTTTAGGCTCTAAGCATCTTCACAGACAACCAGACAGTCATTTTTTAAAAACCACTTTTTTGGATTCAGAGGACCTCGAAACGTGTAAATCCATCAAAATATAATTTTCATCACGCCATCAAAAATACTTACTCTTTATATGAGAAAGTAAAAAATGAGAGGGAGTAACAATCTAAAGAAGGTGTACGGAATGTTCTTCTTTAGATTGTTACTCCCCTTATAAAAACAGAAGTGTGATATTCCTTTGTACCAAAGTACATTGGACTAAACATCCCTTTGTCTTAATAATTATTTAGACAAAGGAATGTATAAATAATTATATCCATTTATATTCTAAAAAAAACATAGGGGAGTAACAATCTAAAGAAAGAGATCTAAAAAACAAACTATCCTCAAATTTTATTTAATTTCAGTAGAACCTTAATTACCGATTATCCAAACCTCTGTTATCGGAAACCTCTATTATCCGAACTCGTCCACCGGTGAGATGGTTAGAGGAACTCTCCACCTTGTGAGGGTTGAAACTGAAACAGACAAGAATTCATGATTTTTTCAATCCTACCTGAGAAAATGTAATATAATGTGTTGTTTTACATAATATGTATGTATGTATATAATTTTTCTTTTAAAAATATACAGTAGAACCTTGTTAATAAGTGTCTCAAGGGGATTAGGGAAAAAGTCTTGTTATCGAGGTGCTCTTTTTGTTGAAGGTCGTGTTATCAAGGTTATTTTGGCTATAAGTCGTGTTATCGAGGTTAATAGGCGGGGTTTTTAAGTCTAGACTTGTTCAATGTCGACCCATTCCTGTTTAGAGTCCTGTTATTATAGAGGTTGACTTCTCAAAACGACTTGTTATAGAGGTTCTGAGTTACGTTGTGAATTGGAATAAATCCGTGTTATAGAGGTTGTTTAGATAATAATAGTCGCGTTATAGAGGTTAATTTAACATTATGTGTTATGGCAATCTCAAGGGGATTTGAAAATTGCACTTGTAATTGAGGTTGTCGTGTTATTGAGGGTCGTGTAAGCGAGGTTCTACTGTATTTATTTTTAAAATAACATTGTATATTTAATTGATTTTTTTTTTTTTTTTTTAAATGAAGCTCGATTATCTGAACTTTTCAATTATCCGACCCACCCCTGGTCCGAATTACTTTGGATAATCAAGGTTCTACCGTATTTATAGTTGATATCCACCTTGTTCTTGGTTAATATGTTTTTGTTTTTTGTTTTATCTATATTAATTAAAACATAAATTGTTTTATCGATAGGTCTTGCAAGATGTCTTTATCTGTGGACAACAGGAGAACAATATCATCAAATCTCCATTCACATAACTTCACCCATAGTCGTAAGAAAAACTTCTTATTTTATTTTATTTTTTTATTAATAAATAATAAATAAGTGTAGTCCTAGACTGACTTACCTTTTTGTACTAAGTCAAGACAGGACAGGATTTTTTTTTTTTTTTTATTAAAGAAAATACATTGACGGGAATTAATCAAATAGGTAACGAAACACCTTCTACACTCATAAGTCAAAATTATTGATAAGAGATCTGTAAATTAAAAAAAAAAAATATATTAATAATGAAATAGAAGGAAATTGATATTAACTACTTGTTACTCTCATAATATGTCAAAATTATTGATAAGAAAACAATAGTTTTAGTGGATTTAACATGGAAATGACAGTAAACATGCAATAGGAGACATGAATGACAAGTCTCTTCAATAAACCGTCAATTAGTCCAGGAGATAGCGTGCAAAAATGTGTGTGGCTAACATCAAGCTAGAATTTTGTGTATAAGTCAATCTTTTAGTGCCTTTTAAGAATATAATGGTCAGCTAGGGCGGTCTGTGTGGACATAGCTTGGCAATAGCCATTTGAAATATAACAAACCGGTGGAGAGCGGCCATGTCCTGCCATTTATGGTGGGCAATGTGATTTTCATGATCCTGAGTACAAACTTAGTTAGTAGACCAAAATCAAGTTGATGTTAGTTTGCCACTTGATAGGTTAGTTATTCAAATATTACTCCAAATCACATCGCAAGGGACAAATTTAAATCAACTTGATATTCGGTCTACAAACTAATTTTGTACTCAGGATCATGAAAATTATAATGTCCACTTTATTTGGCAGAACATGGTCGCTCTCCACCATTTTGTTTTTTTCAAATGCCATATGCCAAGCTATGTCCCGCAGACTAACTTAGCCTTCCACATATTCTTAAAAGGCACTAAAAGATAAAACTTATTCACAAAATTCTAGCTTTTTGTTAGTCAGACTCTTTCTTGCACGCCATCTCCTGGACTAAATTACATTATTATTAAAAACTAATATTGTTTTCACAGCAATGTGACGGACTCATATCTCTCCAATGGGAAGGTGTTCTGTTGTCTGTCTTCTGTCCAGTCTTTTTACTGTGAAAGCCATATTATTTAAAAAATAGAAGGGAATTAAATAATAATAATAATAATAATAATAAAAAAATAAAAATAAATAATAATAATCCAAAGTACAACAGCTCGTGAAGGGCTTAGACAACGATATATATAGACTATATAGTATGTAATAGTCTAGAAGATAGCGTGCAAAATGGTGTCTGACTAACATCAAGCTAGAATTTTGTATACAAGTCAATCTTTTAGTACTTTTTAAGAATATGTGGTCAGATAAGTTCATCTGTGGGACATAGCTTGGCAATAGGCATTTGAAAAAAACAAAATGGTGGAGAGGGGCCATTTCCCGCAAATTATGGTGGACAATGTGATTTTTATGATCCTGAGTAAAATTATTTAGTACACCAAAAATCAAGTTGATATTTGTTTGTCCCTTGATAGGGGACCACTTTGATTTGAAGTATTTATTAAACAATTAATCTACCAAGGGACAAACTAACATCAACTTGATATTTGGTGTACTAAATAATTTTATACTATTCAGGATCATGAAAATCACATGGTCCACCATAATAAGTGGAACATGACCGCTATCCACCTGTTTATTTGTTTCAAATCCCGATTGCCAAGTTATGTCCTGCAGACGAACTTAGCCAACCACATATTCTTAAAAGACACCAAAATATTAACTTATATACAAAAATTCTAGCTTGATGTTAGTCGGACACTTTTTTGCATGCTATCTCCTGGACTATAATGAAAAACAGATTTCCAATCAAGAATTTAAAATCAGATATTTTAAAGGAAATGTATCAAGTAAATTATTAAACAAATTTTTAAGCTTCATTTACTTAACCCTTTGACTGCGGTAGGACGCACCATGTGCGTCACATATTGTCTCTTTAGAGAAACTGCATGACGCCTACGGTGCGTCATGGACAGAAAAAAAGCCTCTCTCCAAAAAAGGAGTGGGGGAGCCTCTGCCATATGATATCGGTTTGGAAGAGGGGTGGTCATGTTCGTACTAGTCCAAGGGTTGTATGGAGTGAGTCGTTCTCGTTTCCTTTGTTTTTGTGCTTAGTAACGCGTGTTTTTGATTCTCTTTTTTTCTGGCCCCTCAGTACGCTACTCACATAAGGTAAATTATACAGCATTTTTTTATTGATAAAAGTAAGTCATTAGCTAGCATTACTTGTGTATTTACTAATTTTTAGGGATATTATTTGACAAGTTTAGATTTTTTTAACTGGGGCACTAAACATGATGCCCACGGTGCGTCATTAATGACGCACCTGTTGCGTCGCACCGTTTTCCTAACATTTTGCTCTTCCCATTTTTTATTTTATTTTATTTTTTCTTTCTTCCGATATATATTAATTTCTAAAATAAATACTTTAGATGGCTGGGGTGAAAAGAAACCTTTAAAAAAAAAAATTGTTATACATATATCAATAGTTATAAATAATTTATAAGGTCCAAGTGTTTACATGTTTCAATTACACAATACATTTTACACACTTGTTATTTTTTTACGTATTGAATAATAAAATTAGTAAAAATAGAATAATAATACCATGACGCACACGATGCGTCATGGTATTATTATTCTATTTTTACTTATTTTATTATTCATAAAATAAGTAAAAATAGAATAATAATCAACCAATGACGCACACGATGCGTCATAGTGACGCATATGGTGCGTCATGCCCGTTTCAGTGATAAATTGTCCTTTCTGTGGCTGCATGACGCACATGGTGCGTCATAATGTTTTTGTTATGTTTATAAACAATAAACATTAGAAAAACTATTCTTATGCAATTTCATGCATATCTGAGTCCGGACTAACATAAATAAATGAAAAAAAAAATCTGTTCCCAGGAAGGGCTTTTTTCTCTCTTCTATGCCGCAGTCAAAGGGTTAATTAAAAAATGTTTACAAATTAAAAATAAACAGTGTAAAAAATATTTTAATATTGGGGATCTCTGGTAGTTGATTGCTACACACAAAAAGAATTACATGATTTTTATTCTGTCTCAATGAGTTACAATAACTGAGTTAATTTTATTTGTTTCATTTATATGTAGTAGAATACATTTTTGTTAATTATCTTTTTATTAATTCAATTTATTTATTTTTAATTGTAGTTTTTTCCCCCTTAGGATGTACGGATATAGAACTGTGTACTCCACCTAAAACAGCTGTGAGGTATGCATTTTTTTGTGGTTATGATATTTATTTCTTATGATTTTAAAGAATTTTCATTAATACATATATAATATAATCCCATCAAAAACACTTGTGAAAAAAATAGACTAGCACCCCGTCCAAGTAAGTTCTACAAGGTCTAATACATCCAGTACTAGTAAGTTCTACAAGGTCTAATACATCCAGTACAAGTAAGTTCTACAAGGTCTAATACATCCAGTACAAGTAAGTCAGGGGTGCCCAACCTTTTTTAATCAAGGGCCACATTGTCAACATTCAAAGGGAGGGCGGGCCTGGGGCCGGTGGTGTACCGGGGGGGGGGGGTCCTCCCACAGAAAATTTTACAATTTTTACCCTCATAAAACACGTTTTTATGCTGCCTAGAAGGTTAATTTTCCATTTTGATTTTTGCTGAAACATCATGTTAATAAAGTTTTTTTCTGTTACTAGCCTAGTTTTACTTTGCAGAAAATTAAACACTCAAATATATATTAAAATGATTGTAATTAACCACACAAGTATAAAAATACAACAATAACTGTATAAATTACAATAAAGTTAGTCTTTCATTTTACAAAGTTATTAATCAAAATATCAAGTTTGTATGTAACTTAGCTTCAGTGAGATGGTTGAAACTGCTTCGCACTTGTACTTAAAATGTCTTTCCACTTAGGCTCAAACATGGTTGTACCAATCATTAATAACGATTTTAAGTGTTCATCTGTGAGGGAAGACCGGAATTTTGATTTAATGTAATTCATTTTTGAAAATGTTTGTTCGCAAATATAGGTCGAGCCAAACACTGAGAACATGGTACGAGCAAACATTTTTAAGTTTTTGAAATCTTCATTGGGCAAGGCGATGTAGAATAGCAACAGATCTCTGTTTTCCCCATTCTCCAATGTTGCTGGGAAAAATCAGCTGGGCTGTTCGGCATTAGGAAATTAATATATTTTAGATTCTCTGAATGCTTGTAAATTCTTCGTTTTTATGGCAACACGGCGGGCCACATAAAATCGGCTCGCGGGCCGCACTCGGCCCGCGGGCCGTAGGTTGGGCACCCCTGAAGTAAGTGATGTTTGTCTGTCAGTCCTCTCTCTTATTCTCTGTCCCTCACAAGCTCAAAAATTTCTTCCCCAAATCATTCCACATGTTTAAATTTTAAAACATTTTCTGACTTGGCAATTACTCAGCACAAATATGTTAAACAGTTGGTTGTTATTTAATTTGTATTTTTCCTATATGGTTTATATTAAGATTTATTAAGACTTTGAGATCTCAGTAGGACTACCCCAAGGCTCAATATTATGCCCTATTTTGATTAATATTGTCATGTCTGGTATTCCGAAAACAGAAGTTACTATAATCTTTACAAGATATCGTCCACAAATGCCAGATCATCTTGGCTTTCAAGGAACCTTAGAAGAAGCTAGAAAAATCAAATCAAATATTTAGATATACGAGGTGCTGCCCAAAAGTTCCAGAACTCATTTTTTAAAAAAAACTGTATTTATTAAAACTTCAAACCAACAAAATATCTCCTTCAAAATAATCCCCACCTACAGTTATACACTTGTCCCATCTTCTTTTCCACTGTTCAAAAAACCTTTTTGCAGTCATTTTTTTCAAGATGTGGTCAACGTGTATAATAGAATGAAGAAAGAAAAAGTCACTCCACGTGAAATAAGTTTATTTTCAAAGCAGCTTTCAACCACTAAAGGGTCATCATCAGTGCCTGAACAAACAGTAATAAAAAAACTAATCAAAGGTCAAAAAAGGAAAACCGAGACAAAAAAACACGAAAAACAGTCAACACACCATCAATAAAATAAAATTAACAAAAGGCAAAACTCTTAAAAGGTGGAAATAAAACAAAAAGTAACAAGAAGACAAAAAAAAAAAAAAAAAAAAAAAAAAAAAAAAAAAAAAAAAATTACAAAACGGAAGTGCTTTAGGTGAAGTAAAAAAAATCAAAGTCAAAATAAAAAGAAAATAACAATAAAATAAATGAATAAATAAAAAATACATAAATAAGATATAATAATAAATAAGAACCTACCGCAGAAGCAAAGAACGTTACTTATACAAATAAGAAAACATGGGAGAAAGGTGAGTCATGTTAACCCAGCGACTGGTACAAGACTGACCCGAGTCTCGGCTTCAACCATGACCTTCAGAAGGGATGATGCCTCTCCCCTCTCGTTGACATTAAACTCGTCGCCCACTCTATACTGGGAGCGTAGAATCTCTATCTTCTCCAGGGCGTCCAGTTTGCGCCCCTTCTGGGCAAAATGTATGAAACCAATCTTATGATCTGCGTTGAAGTGACCGTGCTCTTGAAGATGTTGGTTGAAACTACTATTGGTGCGCTGTAGGTGCTCTTTAGCTCTTATTTTATAAGAGCGGCCTGTTTGTCCAACGTACTCAGTGTCACACTCACCGCAGACCATAACATAGACCCCACTTTTGTTTTCAGGCAAAATTGGGTCACTACCCAGTTGAGCCTTGAGCGTGTTGTTCATACTGAACCCCACATTTAAATTATACTTGGATAGGATTCTCGCCAAACGATCAGAAACCCCACTAAAATAGGGGATAGAACACCATACACCGCCTTTAGGTTCAACTTCTACACCCATAGCGCGCAGTATGAGCTTACGGTTCTTTTTTTCAACCATCCTATCTATCAGCTCGTTCGTGTACCCGTTATTGTTAGCTATAATCTTAATAGTCCGCATCTCTTTTTCGTAAGCATCGTGGTCCAACGGGGTAGTCAATAAACGATGAATTAACGCGTTGAAGGCAGCTAATTTGTGGCTCCATGGGTGGCATGACTCAGCAGGTATGATCGCATCTGTGGCAGTAGGCTTACGATAAATCTCGTATCTCACGGTGTCCAAAGTTCTAAAAAACACTAAGGTCCAAAAAATTTAAACGTTTATCTTCTTCAACCTCTATGGTAAACTCGATAGTAGGAAAACAGCCATTAAGGTACTCAAGAAACATATGAAGCTGCCCAGCGCACCAATAGTAGTTTCAACCAACATCTTCAAGAGCACGGTCACTTCAACGCAGATCATAAGATTGGTTTCATACATTTTGCCCAGAAGGGGCGCAAACTGGACGCCCTGGAGAAGATAGAGATTCTACGCTCCCAGTATAGAGTGGGCGACGAGTTTAATGTCAACGAGAGGGGAGAGGCATCATCCCTTCTGAAGGTCATGGTTGAAGCCGAGACTCGGGTCAGTCTTGTACCAGTCGCTGGGTTAACATGACTCACCTTTCTCCCATGTTTTCTTATTTGTATAAGTAACGTTCTTTGCTTCTGCGGTAGGTTCTTATTTATTATTATATCTTATTTATGTATTTTTTTTTATTTTATTGTTATTTTCTTTTTATTTTGACTTTGATTTTTTTTACTTCACCTAAAGCACTTCCGTTTTGTAATTTTTTTTTTTTTTTTTTTTTTTTTTTTGTCTTCTTGTTACTTTTTGTTTTATTTCCACCTTTTAAGAGTTTTGCCTTTTGTTAATTTTATTTTATTGATGGTGTGTTGACTGTTTTTCGTGTTTTTTTGTCTCGGTTTTCCTTTTTTGACCTTTGATTAGTTTTTTTATTACTGTTTGTTCAGGCACTGATGATGACCCTTTAGTGGTTGAAAGCTGCTTTGAAAATAAACTTATTTCACGTGGAGTGACTTTTTCTTTCTTCATTTAATGATGACCTCCACTAACGCTTCATATCCTAATTTGTGTATAATAGATGTTCCCGCATGGGAAACTATCATGACATTTTAAATTGCACACAAGACTATTTTTTAAAAGTTTCAGCTTTAAGCCTGTCTCGACCTCCATGTTCTACTGTAAAATGGGCAGGTTAAATTGATGAAGAATTGATGACAACATACAGGGTGATTCAAAAAGAATGAACCAATTCCATGATTAAATATTTTATTAAGGAGAAATAGCAAAAAAAAATTGAACTTGTAATACAAGCATTCTACTCACAGTCAAGTTTTATTTCACATGTTACAAGTGTTCAATATGGTCACACCTTGCAGCACAGACAACATCAAGAGGATATGAGAATTCTTTCCAAACACTTTGAAGAATATCAGGATCAATTGAATTGATCGTTGTTGTTATTCGATGTTTTAAGTTATCCAGATCAGTTTTTTAGTCACTGATTTAGTTTATGCAAACTCGAGAACACAGATTGCCTTCTGTTGAGGAGTCGCCATTTTGGCAGTCAACAAACAACTGAGCGCCCCTTGGGAGACCAATGCACATGGCGCGGTCACGTAACAACCATCTGAAACTTAGAAACCTAATCTTTCAAACAGCCTCTTACTTACTGATTCATACATTTACTTAAAAAATATTTGATCATGGACTCAGTTCATTCTTTTTTAATCATCCTATATGTTTAATACAACTTTTATCTTGAATTGATGATCACAATGTTTGATATAGTGTTAAATAACTTATTCTTCCCCTTCCTCATTGTTATAGGTGGCGTAAAAATGGTAACGATGCAAAACTAAGCTCCGGAGAAACTTTGCTTCCATTGAAGGAAGTCACATGACCAAAAACATCGAATAGAACTCATCTGAACCACCTATACAACTAAAATTATACCATCCAGTAAATTGTCATCAGACATTTTTTTCTTTTTTTGCACTTGTAAATATGATATAAGTGTAGGTTTTGGTACTGTAGATTCTCTCATATCTGGACGATATGTGGACTTTTTAAACATCCATGTAATATGATTTTCTGGTACTTCTTTAGATTGTTACTCCCCTGTGTTTTTTTTTAGAGTATAAATGACTTTGACTAAATAACTATCAAGAAATAGAGGATGTTTAGTCCAATGTACTTTGGGACAAAGGAATATCACACTTCTGTTTTTATAAGGGGAGTAGCAGTCTTAAGAAGAACATTCCATACACCTTCTTTAGATTGTTACACCTCTCTGTTTTTTTTTATAAGGGGAGTAACAATCAAAAGAAGTGCTGACTTTCTTACATAGAGTTGATGTTAGAGACTGAAGATATAAGAAATAAAGGCAATTATTTAGCAACTTCTTTTAGCACCCCCCCTTGGTTCTAAACAATAGTCTGCCGTCCAAAAGTCTCAAAGGTTTGTGTGTTTGTCTGCCCAAGACATTGAGACTCCTGGGGTAGTTTTATTACGCTATTTTATTTAAGTCTTATCATGTGTAAGACTGTATATTATACAGAAAACTGTAGGACAATGTATCTACAGTTTTTTTTAGTGTATATTTAATATTCTTATGTCTTTATAGTTAATTGGACTAAGGGATATTATCACTTATATACACAAGTGAGACATTCCTTTGTCCCCAGGTACGTTGGACTAAATATCCCTTTGCCCAAATAGTAATTTAGACTGAGGAATATATACTACTCTATATAAGTTCCTTTGTCTAAAGAACTATTAAGACAAAGGGATATAGAGGGGTGCTTAAATAAAGAAGTACCGAAAAAAAGTACTAATCTCAAGTAATCATCTTCAGGGCCATGAAAACTTATAATATGAAATGATAAAATAATAAGTACACAATAACCGATATTAACTAATTATATAAGTGTGACTTTCCTTTGTACCATGGTACATTGGACAAAATATCCATTTGTCTTTAAAGTAATTTAGACTAAGGAATATATACTACTCTGTACATGTTCCTTTGTCAAAATAACTATTAAGGCAAAGGGATATAGGGGAGTGCTAAACCCTGGAATGCTAATGGTAGTCAAATCGACAAGCTCAGTTGGACTCTTAACCTTCCACGCTCGTATGTCATGATGTTGGGTACCCCATCCTTCTGCAGTGCTTGAACTGGTTGGTAACACACCTGCCAGTGTAGCAGTAGAAGTTTTGAGCATACACTCGTTGTCAGGTAAATTCCCGTCAAAGCTACTTCGCCGATTCTACTAATATTAAGTAATAAACATAGGTAATTAATTGGTTGTTGAATGAGTCTGAGGCAATGGGCCTAGGGTAAATGGCCTTGGGCCAGAGACCAGTGGCCGGTAACTTGGAGCCTGGAGCATTTAGCATAGGGCCTAGGGCTTGTGGCCTGGTGCATTAATGTTCACTTAATTTCAGATTATTCTGATGTTTGTATATCTCATTTAAAAAATTTAATAAAGAGTTCTTAATAGTTCTCTCTTTATAAAAGTGTAGTTTTAACCCCAAAAAAATGTTTTCTGCATTTGTCAGTCGAATTGACAAAAGTTTAGTAATACCAGCCATCCATTTACCATTGGCATTCCAGGGTTATGTAAAGAAGTACCAAAAAAAGTACTAATCTCAAATAATTATCTTCAGGGCCATGAAAACTTACAATATGAAATGATAAATTTATAAGTATACAATTACCGATATCAACTGACTTATTTCTTAAGAAATATCATTCTTTTTTTGTCTGAAATGCTCAACTTATTTCTCACAATCAACTAGCACCAACTTAATTTAATATAGTCTTCTAATCTTGCCTTTTTGATATTGTACAAATAAAATATAATTGAAAATATTCATTAGTTTAAAAATAATGGAAATATTATGTTTTTTTCTTCAAAATTACCGCTAAACACATTGTACATTATATAAATTCAATAAAAAATATTTTGATTTTTTTTTTTTTCATAAATTTGATAAAGTATAAATTTAAGTCATAATTTGGCGCATATAAACTCATTTATATTTAATATATTTCCTCATATTATGTGCTTTCTTTTTAACTTCACATTTTTTGTGAGGTAAAAATTTTGAAATACATTTTTACACAGCTTTGAAACTTTTATATGATTATGTATTTCTGTTAACAATGGAAGTTATTAATATTTTCAAAGCGTTAGTTAAAAAAAATAAAAATATATATTATTATATCCAACTCCAAAGGACCACTGATTTTAATTTAAAAGTCTAATTGTATGTTATGTTCCATGTTTATATCTTGATTATTGCTAAATTTATTTCTCAATAATTTCAATTTTTTACATTATTAATTTTTTTCTTAGCTTAGTTGGTAGAGCGCTATACAGGAAATATAGAGACCCGTGGTTCAAATCCCGGCGCTGGAGTGTATTTTTCTCTGTCTGTTTCCCGTAGTTAATAATAATTATAATTTGATTTAAATTAAAATTTAATCTTTCCGTAGTATGAATACTACCAAAATCGTAAGATATTTATGAAATTTTATTTTTTTATTTTTACACATTATGAATTCACAAATTATTGTAAAAAATTAAATTTAAAATAATGTATTTATAAAAATGATTGCTTATAATGTAAATAATATTAAATATAAATAATTATTTGTTTTTAATAAAGCTTTAACATTGATATTATATTATTAAATTATAAGAATTAATTATAGTCCAGGAGATAGCGTGCAAAAATTGTGACTGACTAATAACAAGCAGAATATTGTGTGTAGGATATACAGTAGAACCTCGCTTACACGACCCTCAATAACACGACAACCTCAATTACAAGTGCAATTTTGAAATCCCCTTGAGATTGCCATAACACATTATGTTAAATTAACCTCTATAACACGACTATTATTATCCAAACAACCTCAATAACACGGATTTTTTCCAATTCACAACGTAACTCAGAACCTCTATAACAAGTCGTTTCAAGAAGTCAACCTCTATAACACGACTCTATACAGGAATGGGTCGACCTTGAACAAGTCTAAGATTTGAAAACCCTGCCCATTAACCTCGATAAC
This sequence comes from Gerris lacustris, assembly GCA_951217055.1. NCBI lineage: Eukaryota > Metazoa > Arthropoda > Insecta > Hemiptera > Gerridae > Gerris > Gerris lacustris. Next base: position 7,835,824 of record OX578286.1, on the reverse strand, counting down.
ACGACTGATAGCCAAAATAACCTTGATAACACAACCCTCAACAAAAAGAGCACCTGTTTTCCCTAATCCCCTTGAGACACTTCTTATCGAGGTTCTACTGTATATACAGTATGTCCACGGATTGAGTTGCTTATACGTGTAAACTCAAAAAAATTTCAATTTTCGAAGAAAAGTCACTCTTCATAAAATCTCCTGCTTGTTCTTAAATGAAGATTTGTAGTATTACTTTTTGTTCAAAATGTACCCTGTACCCAGAAAGTACAATTTTCTAAAATCGTACAAGAGTAAACCAGTCCAAATTTCGACCATACAAGAAAAAAGTATTCTTTATAATTTCTTTAAGATACTATTCCAAATTTATTTTTCACATAAAAAAGTTCGATAATCAAATTTCAAAAATCCCCCCCCCCCCCCCCGCCATTTATAAAAAGTAAAATTCTGATTCTTATTTATGTGGGATCGATTTAAAGGTCTCATTAAGTGCATTAAAAGTTGTATTGCTTTTTTTAATAAAAGCAACATGAAAGCATTTATTGAGAAAATCGTATTTATTATTTAAATATTATTTATTTCTTTAATAATAAAAAAAACATTTTCAAACAAGAATTTATTTTCCTCTTTAATAGCTTTCATGCTGTTTTTATCAAAAAAAAGCAATACCACAACTTTTAATGCACTCATTGAGACCTTTAAAGCGACCCCGCATAAATTAGAATCAGACAAATTTTACTTTTTATAAATGGCAGGGGAGGAAGGATTTTTGAAATTTGACTATCGAAGTTTTTTATGTGAAAAATAAATTTGGAATAGTATCTTAAAGAAATTATAAAGAATACTTTTTTCTTGTATAGTCGAAATATGGACCGGTTTACTCTTGTACGATTTTAGGAAATTGTACACTCTGGGTACAGGGTACATTTTGAACAAAAAGTAATACTATAAATCTTCATTTAAGAACAAGCAGGAGATTTTATGAAGAGTGACTTTTCTTCGAAAATTGAATTTTTTTTTTAATTTACACGTATAGGCAACTCAATCCGTGGACATACTGTATATTTTGTGCCATAGGCTGTTAAAAATAAATTTACGATAGAACGATGGAGAGCGGCTATTCCCATCTTTTTTTTTTACAGACAATATAATTTTCAAGATCCTGTGAAAAAAATTAGTAATTTGACCAAAAATTAAGTTGATTTTAGTTTGTCACTTGATAAATTAGGTAATTCAAATATTTCTTCAAACCAAAGTGGTCACATAGCAAGGACAATCTAACATCAACTTGATTTTTGGTTGACTAACTAATTTTGTACTCAGGATCATGAAAATCACATTGTTTGTAAAAATGGATGTGACATGGCCGCTCTCCACTGGTCTGTTTTTATTAACAACCTATTCCCAAGCTATGTCTTGCAGATGAACTTAGCCGACCACATATTCTTAAAGGACACCAAAATAAGTTATACACAAAATTCTAGCTTGATGTTAGACAGTAACTTTTATCACGCTATACCCTTGACTGTTATGTTTGAAACATTAAATTAAATAATTTGGTAAGGCGTGAATCTCACGTAAAAAGGGTTTCGTTGGTATCGTGAACACAAAATTAGTAAGGGGGGAGGGGAGATAAGTTTTGATTTTTTTTTGACAAAATGGCGCGCAAAATTAAATGTTAACATCAAGTGTTATACATTTTTGAAATCTACTCTTCAATACCTTTCATTTGATACCCCACTCAAAATTTAAAAAAATATAAAAAAATCGGATAACATGAATTATCCGCCATCTTGGATTTCCAGTAAATCAGAACAAATTGATAATCTTATTTTTTCTATGGCCCAGCAGACCGCACATTTTGCATATTTTTCTATATTTTTAGTAACAGCGGAAATACGATTTTAGGGGGGGGGGATACGCAAAATTTCGATGTTTTTTAACAAAATGGCGCCGAAAATTAAGCATTATCCCTAAGTGGTATATATATTTCTATTCTACTCTTCAATACCTTTCATTTGATACCCCACTCAAAATTTTAAAAAAATATTTTTTTTCGAGTGACATGAATTATCCGCCATCTTGGATTTCCAGTAAATCAGAACAAATTGCTAATCTTATTTTTTCTATGGCCCAGCAGACCACACATTTTGCATATTTTTCTATATTTTTAGTAATAGCGGAAATACGATTTTAGGGGGGGGACACGCAAAATTTTGATGTTTTTTGACAAAATGGCGCTGAAAATTAACCACTATCCCTAAGTGGTATATATATTTCTATTCTACGCTTCAATACCTTTCATTTGATACCCCACTCAAAATTTTAAAAAAATATTTTTTTTCGAGTGACATGAATTATCCGCCATCTTGGATTTCCAGTAAATCAGATCAAATTGCTAATCTTATTTTTTCTATGGCCCAGCAGACCACACATTTTGCATATTTTTCTATATTTTTAGTAATAGCGGAAATACGATTTTAGGGGGGGGACACGCAAAATTTCGATGTTTTTTGACAAAATGGCGCTGAAAATTAACCACTATCCCTAAGTGGTATATATATTTCTATTCTACGCTTCAATACCTTTCATTTGATACCCCACTCAAAATTTAAAAAAAATATTTTTTTTCGAGTGACATGAATTATCCGCCATCTTGGATTTCCAGTAGATCAGATCAAATTGCTAATCTTATTTTTTCTATGGCCCAGCAGACCACACATTTTGCATATTTTTCTATATTTTTAGTAATAGCGGAAATACGATTTTAGGGGGGGGGACACGCAAAATTTCGATGTTTTTTGACAAAATGGCGCTGAAAATTAACCACTATCCCTAAGTGGTATATATATTTCTATTCTACGCTTCAATACCTTTCATTTGATACCCCACTCAAAATTTTAAAAAAATATTTTTTTTCGCGACGTGAATTATCCGCCATTTTGAATTTGAACAGCTGATAATATTGAGTTCGCTATATTTTTCCTGTGTGCGCGTCAAAACGATCTTTTATACTGGAAAGTTTCACGTTTTTATCTTTTTTGGTTCAAAAGTTATTGGAACCGTACAGAGTGACAGACGGACACAGGAACGAAACTATAAGGGTTTCTTTTTTTTGGTTTTACCAACGAAACCCTAAAAAGAAAAAAATGTAAATTATTATTATTATTTTCAGGCTTGCAAGTAAAATGCCCATAAAATATAAATAAATATAATAAACATAGCTTAACTGTATATAATATAGAATTTAATCAGGCATGAATTGAAAATATAATTTTATTTTGTACACACTTTTATTTCAAGGTGTTAAAAACTACCAAGGGGCGCAAACAAGTGTAATTTACACAATTTTGAGTAATGGCAGTTTAAAGTTAAGTTCAGGGAAAAGTTTACACATAAGTTTAAAGTTTTAATGATCAATGTTTAAAGTTCAGTGAAAAGTTTGGTGATAATGCTTGCAAGCCAATATAATTTGTCACTTACATTATATAGTAATTCATATTTATCAAATTAAATAAGGGGAAAAGCTTGTTGTGCTTAGAATAAAATAAACATATTAAATATTTTTAAAAAAAAATATTTATATTTTATTCATAAACTCTGTAAATTTGAACACATTTGTCTCGATAAATTTCTGTAACATTTCACTAACATTGTTTTAAAAAAAAATTGATTTTTTTTCTTTTTGAAATTTAAAAGTGTAAATTATAATTATGTAAATAGTAGCTTTAATCTTGGATGATTTTCTATCATTGTAATATATTGATAGTGACACAGTAACACCTCTTATTTGTAAAACAAATTTTCAGGATACAAAAAACCAAGTGATTTTCTTTCATTTCATGAATATTTTTTCTTGATTTTTTTTTTTTAATAAAAACATTATTTCCTAGATTACCTAATTTTGATAATATTTTATACAGTAAAACACAAGATCCCACTTAACCCTAGAACACTAACCATATTTTTTAACCTCTTATGACTAACCTTGAGTCATATTGACTCCCTAATCTGTTATACCCAGTTTTATTAAATATAAAGGCCTAATATGTATAATATGTTTTTAACACATTTTAGTGCTAGTTGATGGGACACTTGGGTGCTTTGTTTGCCATAAAAAAACATTTTTTCCTTTTAATTCCGGTTTTTCAATCTGGACTACTTTTACATATCCGGTATTGTTATCTACCGTAGTGGTTTTATTTACTTTTTTTTATGTAGCTTTTTTCTTTCCTTTTCTTTGGTTTTTCTATTTCGTAAATTGTTTCAATTAATTTATCATTTTCCTCATCATCGCTGATGGGATCAAAAAAGGCATTTTTTATTTTCAAATCACACGCGTCACCATTATTGTCGAATACGCTCTTTTTCATAATCGGTACCTGAATCTGTCATTTCCTTCATCAAGCGATAAATGTCGTTTGGATCATTGTATTTTTTCTCCATTATTTGACTATATTCATATTCTATTAACTTTATATAATTTAGACATATAAAGACAAAAAAAATATAACAATTTATACTTATAAATGAATAAATTACAGTTATATTACCTTCAATTTGTAATAATTATTCAATTAAAAGTTATAATAATAATAATAATAATAATAATAATAACCATTTATTGTAAATTACATATAAATACAGAAATCATACTTTTTTTAAATAATAAAGATAACATTGGCTGTAATTTTACAAATCGGCACTTAGCCGTGGTACCCTTGGAGGGTTTCTGAGTTGCTCAACTCATTTTAAAAATTTTCTTTTTGTTATATATAAATAAATATATTTTTCACACGCATACATGCATATTTATACCCATACATACATATACATACTCACACATACATACATACATTTGATTTAATTATTGATCATCTTTTTTATCTAGCCATTCGTCAATATAAATGTCTCTCATTCTGTTCCAATCCATTCTGTACCATGCCATCCTCTGCCATGCCTTCCCTCCACAACTTATAGTCATCTCGTGGTCCCAACTATGAGGAGGTCTTCCCACCTTTCTTTTCTCTTCCATTGGACACCAGTACATCATAACCTTACTCCATCGGTTGTCCTTTGTTCTTAAGATATGGCCTGTCCAGTTCCATTTTCTTTTTATAATGGTTGATGCTATGTCTTCTAAACCAGTTCTCTCTCTAATCCATGAATTGCATTTTCTTTCTTTTCTTGATATCCCCAGCATTCTTCTCTCCATACTCCTTTGGCATACTCTTAATTTATGAATTACTTTCTTAGGGAGAGTCCAGGTTTCGCAGGCGTATATCATGACGGGAAGGACACAGCTTTTCCACAATTTTGTTTTTATCTTTATATCTAGGTCTGCTCGAAATAGATGGCTGTATTTGTTGTAAGCATTCCAGGACAATGCAATTCTTCTTTCTATTTCCTTTCCCTCTTCTTCTTTGCTTATTTTGTGTCCCAGATATATGAAATTGTCTACACTTTCTATGACATTTCCTTCCGATCTTAAGTTTTCATTCTCAACATTTATGCACATTAATTTGGTTTTCCCATAGTTTATTTCTAATCCTACTTTCTGCGATTCTTCTTTTAAGTCTTTTAGCATTTCTTCGGCATCCTTGATGCTTGATGCTATTATACATTGGTCGTCTGCAAATGCCAGTCTGTTGAGCCTTCTACCATCTACTTTGATACCCTTTCCCTCCCATTCCAATTTTCTATCTGCTTTCTGAAGGACATTGGTGAAAAGTTTAGCGGACGGCACGTCTCCCTGTCTAATTCCACGTTTTACTTCTATTCTTTCTATGACTGTTCTAATTTTATATTGGAGTGTTAATCCACTATAAATAAATTCAAATATACTTCCATAATTTTCTTCTATGCCTGACTCTTTGAGACTTTCTATTACTTCTTCGATAAATACTGAGTCAAAGGCTTTTTTGTAGTCTACAAACACTATTATTAGGGGGAATTGGTAATTATTAGCTTTTCTGATAAGTTGTTTCACTGTAAAGATGTTGTCTACGGTTGAGAAATTCGATCTAAATCCTGACTGGTTGATACTTAGTTGTTGCTCTAATTTGTTGGAAATTCTTTTAGTAATAATTGACATGAATATTTTGTAAGTACATGAGAGTAAACTTATTGGTCTGTAATTGTCTATATTTAGTTTATCACCTTTTTTATAAAGTAATAGGAGATTAGCAACTAGCCAATTTTGGGGGACTTCTCTTTGTATGAGGCATTGGTTAAAAAGATCAAGAAGGATGTTCACCAATGTTTCCCCACCTGCTTTTAACTCTTCATTCGTTATTTCGTCTGGTCCTGCTGATTTGCCATTCTTCAGTCTTTTAATTGCCCACTCAACTTCACATTTGAGAATTGGCTCTACCGTCTCCTCGTTCCAATTTAGTTGCTCTTTTCTTTTATTCGATGGTGATTGTCTATTATCACAGTGGTACAGGTTTCTGTAATAGTCAGATACTATTTGAGCTATTTCCTTGATCTCTCTTTTCAGTTTTCCTTTGTTGTCCTTCATTGCAATTATTTGATGTTTTCCTGCCGCTTGCGCTTGCCAGTATTTTCGTAGACTGGACCCTTCTTCTATAGCTTGTTCAAGTTCTTTAATTTTCTTCTCTTGGCTCCATAATGACATCTTTTTTCTGATGATTTTTGAAATTTCTGCGTATTCAATTTTTGATTTAATATCGTCTCTCTTTAGTTTTCTTCTTCTTTTCATCAGTTTTGAAATTTCTTTTGGCATTTTGTTTTTATTAGTAATCAATTTTTCTGGTTTTAGTACTTCAACAGTTGTTTTCTTTATTATTGTTGTTATTAGTTGTTCTTTTCTATTTATGTCTTTATCTATTACGGTTTTATTGATGTTGCTTGATTTGTTCTTTAATTCTTTCTCATATTCTTCTTTTAATTCCAAAATTGGTTTTACATTTCTTATTTTGTGATTCATTTTTCTTTTCTTTTTGTTTATATTCGGTATTATTATATCGCCCCTAACAGCTCGGTGATCACTACCTATCGTTAGCCTGTGTTCTTCAACCTCAACGTCTTTAAATATACTTTTTCTGTTTGATATTATATAGTCTATTTGGTTTTTACTCAAACCATCGGGGCTTTGCCAGGTCCACTTCTTTTCTTCGCTTTTCTTGAAAAATGTGTTCATGATATACATTCTATTTCTTACTATAAAATTGATTAGTGTCTGGCCTCTTTCATTTCTTACTCCGAGTCCATGCGGTCCTATTGTTTCACAGTCTTGTCCTTGTCCTACTTTTGCATTCCAGTCTCCTAGGATAATTGTGTATTTACAGTTTTTGTCTTCATCTATAGCCAGTTGAAGATTGTCGTAAAATTCTTCTATAACAGATTCTTCTGCCTGCGATGTTGGAGCATATATCTGAATAACCTTAATCTTTGGTCTACCTTTCCATATTAGTTTGGACACTCTATGACTGTAACATTTGAATGATTGTATAATTTTCGGGAAGTTTCTGTTTACGAGGAAGCCTGTTCCGCCAGTGTGGCCATTACCATTGTAATAAAAGTCTATGTTGTTGTGTAAAGTGATTAGTCCTTCTCCATCTCGTCTTACTTCGCTGATTCCTGTGATATCCCATTCTATTTTCCTTAACTCTTCTACTAATTGATTTAATCTATTTTGGTTTCTGAGAGATCGGCAATTGTAAGTATATATTTTTATGTTTGTTTCATTCTTATCTTTTAATTGCTATTGGGAGTCTGTGTTTCGTTCATCTGGTCTTGTGGTTTGGGTTTCATTTACCTTTTTATTTTGAGTGACCTGAAAGAAGTTAGCTAGTAGATTTGTTTGGCCTTGCCCAAGACTACCTCCACTAATCTTTTTCTTTGCCGCAGGTGTCTGTTTCTGGGCCTGTTCCTTTCCTGGTGATGTTTCCAGGCCTCTTTTGTTTCTAACACAGATATCTCCTTCAGTATTTTCCATTAATTGTCTGGTTTGTCTATTAGTACTACCTCCTGCATCTACATCTTTTACTATTAATTTATCATATTTTAATACTGCTATTTTGCCACTGTCCCTGGCAATAAACATATCTTTTCTAAGTTTTCTTCTTATTTCCCTGACATCATAAGGATAATCTTCATCTATAAAATATTCAGTATTTTTAAGAATCGTTTTCCTCTTCAGTATATCAAGTTTTGTTTTTAAATTGACAAGACCCACTACAACCATTCTATTTTCCTTATCTGGTTTTCCAAGCCTTCTCATCTGTTCAATATCTTTTCCTGTTATATTTATATCCAATTTTTCATTTAAAAATTTTAGCACCATACATTCAAGAGCTGAGTAAGTCTCTGGTTTATATTCTTGCAGTCCGTGTATAATTATATTTCTTCTACAATTTGCTTTCTCAAGCTGTTTAATTTTTTCATCTTGTTTTTTAATTGTATTTTCTTGTTCATTTATTTTATTTTTTAGTTCTTTAATTTCCTTTTTCAATTCCTCTTTAGAATTTCTGATTTCATGAGTTAGGTCTTCTTTTAACTTTGAGATTAGATTACATAGCTCCCTTATGTCTGCCATTTCTAGTATGATAGTAACCTTTGACTAAACTTGAATATTTATTTATTTTAATTGACTCTTTGTTTTCGGTGTATGCAATAGACAATGGGTTCAATAAACGTGGTATGGTATTTGTTTATAAATGAGTGTTTATGCTTTGTTTTCTATGATAAGGAAACTACTACGAGTATGTAGCAAGCAGAAAATACATAACAAATTTGACCTTGAATTAACCAATGGCAATACTTTAGAGTTTTGGTACCTTGATTGGCTCCTCCCAATTCTCCCACTTTTCACCTCCTTACTGGTTTTCTTTCAACACTCCCTAATTCACTGGAAATCTTTAATAAATAGTTAAAAAGTCAGATGGCTTTAGAAAATAGTCCTTTCTATGAATTCTAATAAAAACTTCACTATAACGTCACAAATAACTTCATAGATTCTTATGCAAAATATTATAAAGCTATGACACTTTAAACTATTTAAAAAGTTAAAGAAATATAGGAGCCCATGTGCACACTATGGCTGCTCCAGAGCAACTCATTAAAAGTTATACGATACCTAATTTATAAGATTTAAAATGACCAAATAAACAATAACACTTATTAGATTAGGCTGTTAATACTATTCTGCGTCAAAATGACCTACAAAAAATTTACGTGTAAGACTAAACAGGAATCAAAATGACTCCGTGGCTGCAGAAAAACAAACGATATATCCTCTTTAGAATCTGAATGTGAAACTGATAGAAGTGTAGAAGGGTCATTCAAGGGTGGGAGATAGCATAGCTAAGATGTGGGAGTTCTGTGTTTTACAGACACCGTGCATTCGTTGTTAAAAAAAAAATGGGAGTCATTTTGACTCCAGGTTAGCGTTCAAGGGTTAAAGATATTAAAAAAGTACAAGGATGATCTAAATTTTTATATAAAATGATATCAGAGCTCCTAGTGGGCCAAATAATAATCAAAATGGATTAAATGTTTGATAATTTCACAGCTTAAGATGCATCTACTGTATCACTCAGACAAATGTTTACTGGTTTTCTCCACTTCATGGAAAAACATAGATATGTCGATATGTGGAGTCAATGCCCAAAAACATATCCATGATTCCATGTTTTTCCATAAAATGGAAAAAATTAGTATTTATTTTCTCAAAATTTTGACTATGATATTTATAATTTGCCAAATTTAAATATATGAGGTATCACTGTGTTACCATCGAGAAATTTATATAATATTAAGGTAGCTTTTATAATGAATCCGCCTTCAAGAGATCTTCCCTTTTAATAGAATTTAATTTTTAATATTTAAAAACACTATAAGAATATATAAGAATACTCAAATCAGTGTATTGTTTGATAGTGATATACAGATATACATTGCAATATTATTGTTAATTTAATCATTTGGTGTAAAATATTAGTCCAGGAGATAGCGTGCAAAAAATTGTCTGATTAACATCAAGCTAGAATTTTGTATACAAGTCAATCTTTTAGCGCCTTTTAAGAATATGTGGTCGGCTAAGTTCGTCTGCGGGACATAGCTTGGCAATAGGCGTTTAAAAAAAACAAACCGGTGGAGAGAGGCCATATCTCACCAATTATGGTGGACAATGTGATTTTCATGATCCTGAGTACAGAATTAGTTAGTAGACCGAAAATCAAGTCGATGTTATTTTTATACTTGATAGGTTAGTTATTAAAATATTACTAAACATCAACGTGGTCACCTGTCAAGGGACAAACTAACATCAACTTGATTTTCGGTCTACTAACTAATTCTGTACTCAGGATCATGAAAATCACATTGTCCACCATAATTGGTGAGACATGGCCGCTCTCCACCGGTTTTTTTTTTTTAAACGCCTATTGCCAAGCTATGTCCCGCAGACCAACTTAGCCGACCACATATTCTTAAAAGGCGCTAAAAGATTGACTTGTATACAAAATTCTAGCTTGATGTTAATCAGACAATTTTTTGCACGCTATCTCCTGGACTATATGTTCCACCACTATTTTAACACTGAACTTATTATCTGATGGTTGAAAAGGATGTGTTTGTGTGTAGCAAAGAGTCACTCCTCCATTTTGGAGTTCTTAAAAAGAGAAAGAGGGATTGCTAGTAGTCTCATTGATATCATATGCAACCTAATCATGCAGGAGATTCTAGGTTTGACTCCTGACTCCCGGCAAGCATTAAACACATTAAATATGTCGTCCCTGTTTGATTTTAACCCAGTATTATGATATTAATAGGTAGCTACTTAAGTTTATACTGTTGGATGGAGAGGCGCACAAACCATCTGAGTAGCTGAATTCCAAAAGCAGCTATATCCACTTGAAATTTTTTTTTGGCGAAACACGAAAAACGTCTAGCAATGCACTAAATTGTGTTATCAGGTTAATTTAAAAAATAGTTTCCTTCAATAGTTTTAAACTTCATTATGTTTCTTTAAACGTTTTAATAAATAATAAATAATATTTGGATATTTTAAATGCTTGATATCTAGTCCGATTAATTAAAATTGTACATATTAAAATATATTAAACTTAATATAACTGTATGTAAATAAAAATTAATTTAAGAAAAAAAACTAACTATTGTAAATTACATATTTTCATTAAAGAATCAAATCTAATGTATTTATATTAATCACAAGCTAATATTAATTTTAAAATTGTTAATACTAACACTTTTTATTACAATTGTACATACTAATACGGCTATATATAAATACTCCACTTCTTTTCAGACAAAATATTAAAAATTGTAAATAATATTGTAAATAAAATATTTCATCAATACAAGTAAAAAAAATATTGAAATCGGTACAATTATGTTTTTCTTTTTTTAATCCCTAGAATTTATCAGGTGGTTATTTTTTACAGATAGTCCAGGAGATAGCGTGCAAAAAAGTGTATGACTAACATCAAGCTAGAATTTTGTGTAAGAGTTTATCTTTTGGTGCCTTTTAAGAATATGTGGTTGGCTGAATTTGTCTGCGGGACATAGCTTGGCAATAGGTATTTAAAAACAACAAACCGGTGGAGAGCGGCCATGTCCCACCTATTTTGGTGGACAATGTGATTTTCATGATCCTGAGTACAAAATTAGTTAGTAGACCAAAATTCAAGTTTATGTTAGTTGGTCACTTGATAAGTGACCAATTTGATTTAAAGTAATATTTGAATTACTAACCTATCAAGTGACAAATTAACAAAAATTTTGTACTCAGGATCTTGAAAATCACATTTCAATAGGGCGGGACATGGCCACTCTCCACCAGTTTGTTTTTTTCAAATGCCTATTGCCAAGCTATGTCCTGAAAATTTAGTAGTATTTTTTATCATTTTCCAACTACAGTATCTCGAAAACTGTATGTCTCACTTCAAACATGCATAGGACCTTTTTTGTGCAGAATTATGTAAGAAATATTTGTGTTAATAATACTTCTCTTCAAAAAATAAACTGTTTTGCGTAAAAAGTGAAAATAAGTAAATTTTGGACTTTAAGGAGGGGGTAGGGGGGGGGGAGTGGGGACTTGATGAGAAAATGTACCTCTTAGCATGGTCTATTCTCAGGAAAAAATCCAGCTTTCTCCTTATTAGTTGTGGAAATAGCCTGTTTTTCGCCTTTATTGACTGGGCTAGAAGACCTCTTAACCGGCAACCCTGGAACTAAACCTTTGGCCAGATTAAAAAAATGGTCAGTTATACCAAATATTTCTTGTAACAAGCAAATAAAAACAGGAATATATAGTAGAGCGTTGACAATCCAAACATCTGTTATATGAACGTTCAATTATCCAAACTGGCTTCATGGGGAGAAAAAATCAAAAGCCAGCGCTCAATTAATTCTTAAACAGAGTGATGTTAGCTGTAATAATTACAAGTTATAATTACAAGATAAAAAGAACTTTTTATATACTACGCTTTTTAATTTTATTTTGAATCATATGTAATGTTGATAATATAATTTTAATGTTTATATAAAATGTTAGTGAAATATAAATAGTTCCGAATTTATTTACGTCACACAAATGAAAACCATCTAGAGAGCTGATCTTAAACCTATAAAAGGACAAATCTTTGAACAATGGATCTCACCAACACCGAACAAGTAAAGAAGTACAGATGTAGAAAATATAAACCGATATCTAGTACACAAGTGTAGACAAACCTGGTTGTCATACGTCAATTAATTTATTTCTTTGTTTACTTATTCTTTTTAGCTGTCATTCAATGTTTACCTCTTAATAAAAAATCACAAATTTGAAACCCATCATAATGAAGATCGTAAAAATATGGGATACGTCAAAACAATTAAAATAACTTGCGGATTTTTTCCGAACTAACTTTCCATTCAACAAAATTTGCTGAAAACGAATTAAATTCTGCTGAAAGATGGGTATAAGTATTAAAATGATGCATTGTCATCGTGTTCTGAGCTATTCTAAAAGTTTCAAGTGTCTAGCTATTCGGGAAGTTAGTCGAAAATCGTTTGCAAGATTTGTACCGGACAAACAAACAAACAAACTAGAAAGCAAGCTAATAAAAACGTAGAAAAAAATAACTTTTTATATACTACGTTTTTAAATTTTCTGTTAAATCATATGTAATGTTGACAATATAATTATCATTGTTATATATAATGTTAGTGAAAAAGAATACATAGTTCCGAATTTATTTACCTCACATAATAATGACAACCATCTAGAGAGCTGATCTTAAACCTATAAAAGGACAAATCTTTGTACAACGGATCTCACCAACATCGAATCTAAACCGTGCTATTGATATGCAGTGGCGTACCAAGGCAGGTGCGGAGGGGGTGGACAGCCCCGGGTGCCATGAGCCGTAAGGGGTGTCATTGTGGCAGAAAGAAAAAAAACACCCAACATCATTTCTGACCTTTGTACGCCACTGTTGATATGCCCCTGTGTAGGAACAGTAAGAGAAGAAAAATGTGTTCAAGTAAAGAAGTATATATGCAGAAAAATTAAACCTATACCTAGGACACAAGTGTAAACAAACCTTGATGTCACACGTCAATTAATTTATTTCTTTGTTTACTTTTCGCTGTCATTCAATGTTTCCCTCTGAATAAAAAATCACAAATTTGAAACCCGTCAAAATGAAGATTGTAAATACTATGGGATATGTCAAAACAAATAAAATAACTTGCGGATTTTTTCCGAACTATAATTTTCCATACAGCAAAATTTGCTAAAAACTAATTAAATTCTGCTGAAAGGTGGCTAAAAGTATTAAAATAATGCATTGTCATCGTTTTCTGAAGTCAACATTAGTCCCCGCGCTGGAGTCTATTTTTCTGTCTGTTTCCCGTAGTTAATAATAATTATAATTTGATTTAAATTAAAAAAAAAAAAATCCAATTTTAATACTCCATTAAATATCACTCTTAAAAGCCTAAACAATGAACTATAACTTAACCTAAAAAGTTTTTGAGAATAGACTTTAATAACATGCACGGTAATTACGTTTAAAAGGGCACGTAAGACTGGAAGAACAATCGGAATTAGTGCTAGCTCCCAACTGAAGGGTTTAGCTCATCCCCTATTAACTGTTGCAAGAAAACCAGTGTTGCGGCATTGCAAAAATCTCTCGCCACTTAAAATCTCCCTACCACAACCAGAGTAGGGGTCACATATATAATATATAATGCCACGGTAATTACATTTTTTTAAAGGACAAACTTTAACTTGAAGTTCCGTCTAGTAATAATTTATTATTTTTAATAACTAACACATATTTTAATCCTGGTAGGACCCTACTTCAAAATTATCCAATAAGTTTTTTAATAAAATTATTAATGTATGAGCTAGAGTGAAGTGAATAAGAACAACTGACTTAAGGACAGCCACGGTTGTTACAAAATCGCCTATTGAAAATTTTTGTAGTGATTAAAATTAAGCGGCGCATTATTTTTTGCTTGGTGGTAGTTCTGTTAGCTTAAGTGAGTTACCATGAAGAAAAATATGTGTGAGGCTCTCACGCATTAGAAGTGAAACTTAAGATCTAGAATGCATTGCTCTCTTTAATTTTTTGACGAATTTATTATTTCAGTATTAAGAAATGGTTATAGGAAATTTAATTGAAAAAAAATATATTGCTACGCTAAGGCAACCACATTTATTCCAATAAAAATAAATATTTGTTTTGATTTGCTGGTCTTTAAATAGATGTAACACAATTAATCTATAAAAATGTTACATTTGGACGAGTCTCGAATCGCAAACTTCGTTACACGATTTAACCATATGAAAAAATTCACTCTACCGCCGCCAAAGAAGTTTCACTTCAAAAATCCTGTCAATTATGTGAAAAACGCTCCAGTTATTCATCTAGGACATGAAAATTGCACTAAATTGGAATCACCCATATATATTTTTATAGCGCTTCCTATGGGGCCTAGTGGTGGTCATCCACTGACCTAATTTATTAATTTAAATCAAATTTTAATTATTATTAACTACGGGAAACAGACAGAGAAAAATAGACTCCAGCGCCGGGATTTGAACTACCGGCCTTTAAATCCCCGCGCTGGAGTCTATTTTTCTCTGTCTGTTTCCCGTAGTTAATAATAATTATAATTTGATTTAAATTAAAATTTAATCGTTCCGTAGTATGAATACTACCAAAATCGTAAAATATGAATTTCTAATTTATTAAGTAACTAGGTGGAACTCTAAATAATTAAAATCATAAAGTAAAACTTAACAAGTAAAATAATAATATAATAGGTAATAATAATATATGAAGGGGCTTCAGGTTAGTTCCCGGGATGTCTAGGGTAAAGAGGATCAAGCCAGAGGCTGGTTCAACCTTCCGCCTGCTCTCAGGATACTCGTCACAGAAGAAGAGGGGGTAAATCAGAGGGAAGAGAGAAGTATAATTTTAGCCAACCTCAAAAGTTGATGACTGATGATTGCAGTGCTCTAGCTTAACCGTCTGTTGGCTACACTGCGTAGTTTTAGGGTAGAAATAGCGGAGACCTACGAAACACTGATGGTTTCAGCAATCCAGGAAGTTCGGCTCCTTCTTAATCCGCCATAGGTGAGAACAGCCCTAAACTTAAACTTTAAAAACTATGCAAGGAGGTAGTTTCATGCTAAAATCTCTCTGACAACTCACTGTCCTTCTGACTCAACAAAAACTTCCCAGCTGTTATCACCCCCTCAGGGTTACCCATATAAACAGTGAAAACAAAAAACTAAACCTAGACCTAATGACAATAAATAAACTACTCTAAAACTAAAGATAGACTTACACTAAAATCCGCCCTAGATTTGATTAAAACCAATAAAATCATTAGGGGGGATAAAAATCATATAAAAAAAAGTGTTACAACCCCCAAGGGGACAGGGGGTACACTCCCCTGGAAAATGTTTAAAAATTTCAAATCTGGAAATGGCTTCATAAACAGTTACACCATAGTTTTATGAAAACTCATATTAATAGGTTAATACCTAAATACTTAAAAGTTTAGCATTTAATATTTAACTTAGACACTTCTTCTATACCTTATCATCAGGTTAATCAATACCTTTAATTTGATACCCCACTCAAAAGTTTCAAAATATTTTTTTTTTTCGCGTGACTTGAATTATCCGGCATTTTGAATTTTAACAGCTGATAATTTTTAATAATTTTAAGTTAGTTAACGAGTTGGTTAACAGTAAAATTATAGGCCATGACTAAGTTTTCTTTGAGAAAATAAAAATATTACTTCTAAGAAGCTCGACATTGTCCTCCGAAGGTACACTTATTAGGGCTGACCCATTCTAACACCCTGGAGACGTTCTTATCATATTTAATAGGGTTCAATTTCAGGGCTTATTATGGATGTTCAAAATATAAACATCTAAAATAATAAACTGTGATAACACTCTTATTATATGAAAATGTATGATATTTACACAAATTCCTCTTGATATTAAGTCCTAATTTGCACCTTTTCGTCGATCTTCAACATGAAATAGACTCACCTCTCACTTATTATTTTTACTTTCTCATATAAAGAGAAAGTATTGTGATGGCGTGAAAATTCGATTTTGAGATTTCAATGTATTTACACGTTTTGAGATCCCCTGAGTCCAAAAAAGTGGTTTATAAAAAATGTCTGGCTGTCGTCTGTGCAGACACCTGACACCTGGAGCCTAAACTACTGGGCCGATTTTAACGAAATTTGGCATAACGTTCAGAACAATCATAACCCGAGGCGAAATCGAGAAATGAATTTAAGCTCTAAATTTGGGGGCTCTACCCCCCAAAAACTCTGAAAGAACATGAAAAACAATTATTTCTCGAAAACCGACGATTTTGATTAATCAAAATTCTAAAATGTAGTCCATTTGAATACGAATCAAACTACATAAGCCGTTTTCCCGGGAAAACTCTAGTTCCTGAGAAAATAGCTTAAGACGCGGATGGAGTGAGCCCGGGTTCAATTCCCTGCCGAGAAAAAGTTATTTTTATGATCAATTTTGATGAAATGTTCAATAATATAAAATAAATAAATGAAAACACTAAATAGAAAACTAATAAATGGAAAACACTGGGCTAAGTAATTATAAAGTCGTATATATGAGAAAGTTTATCTGAGTTGTCTCGGACCGATTTTTAATTTCTCATATAAAGAGAAAATATTGTGATGGCGCGAAAATTCGATTTTGAGATTTCGATGGATTTACACGTTTTGAGATCCCCTGAGTCCAAAAAAGTGTTTTTTAAAAAATGTCTGTCGCTGGTGTCTGTGCAGACGCGTAGAGCCTAAACTACAGGGCCGATTTTGACGAAATTTGGCAGGCACGTTCAGAAAAATCATACCCCGTGGCGGAATCGTGAAATTAATTTTGCCCCGTATTTGGGGGCGCTACCCCCCCAAAAACTCTGGAAAAACCTGAAAAAAAAAATTTCCCGAAAAAGTTTACGACGATTTTGATTAAACAATTTTAAAATGTAGTCCATGTAAATACGAATCTAACGATATAAGCCGTTTTCCCGGGAATAATCTAGTTTCCGAGATATTGATGAAATTCGAAAAAATGAAAATCGAAAACAAAAAGTAATAAACAACCACCTGTTGAATGAATTTTAAACTAGTGATGCGGTGCATACAGAACTCGCGTAGAATGGTGCTATTATATCAGCCATACTATGCTCTCAATAATGATATCAGGATAATACTTCAGTAAAACCTGACATTCTTATTCAACGTGAAACGAGCATTAAAATTATTTTGTCCATTATCTTGATTTAATAATATTAACGCAGGCTCGCTACGCTCGCCTCTTTATTCAGAATTTGTAGTAAATATTTATTAATTAAAGTAATTGCAGGCTCGCTGCGCTCGCCTGTTTATATATAGTAAATATAGTTATTATTATTTAATAAAAAGAAGGCTCGCTACGCTCGCCTGTTTGATTCAGAATTTGTAGTAAATATTTAATAAATAAATTTATTGCATGCTCGCTGCGCTCGCCTGTTGATTAAGAATTTGAAGTAAATATTTATTAAATATAAGTTATTGTAGGCTCGCTACGCTCGCCTGTTTGATTCAGAATTTGTAGTAAATATTTATTATAAAAGTTATTATAGGCTCGCTACGCTCGCCTGTTTGATTCAGAATTTGTAGTAAATATTTATTAAATAAATTTATTGCAGGCTCGCTGCGCTTGCCTGTTGATTCAGAATTTGAAGTAAATATTTATTAAATATAAGTTATTGTAGGCTCGCTACGCTCGCCTGTTTATACAGTAAATATAGTAATTATTTAATCAAATTAAAGAAGGCTCGCTACGCTCGCCTGTTTGATTCAGAATTTGTAGTAAATATTTATTAAATATAAGTTATTGTAGGCTCGCTACGCTCGCCTGTTTGATTCAGAATTTGTAGTAAATATTTATTAAATAAATTTATTGCTGGCTCGCTGCGCTCGCCTGTTGATTCAGAATTTGTAGTAAATATTTATTAAATAAATTTATTGTAGGCTCGCTGCGCTTGCCTGTTGATTCAGAATTTGAAGTAAATATTTATTAAATATAAGTTATTGTAGGCTCGCTACGCTCGCCTGTTTATACAGTAAATATAGTAATTATTTAATCAAATTAAAGAAGGCTCGCTACGCTCGCCTGTTTGATTCAGAATTTGTAGTAAATATTTATTAAATAAAGTTATTGTAGGCTCGCTACGCTCGCCTGTTTGATTCAGAATTTGTAGTAAATATTTATTAAATAAAGTTATTGTAGGCTCGCTACGCTCGCCTATTCATACAGTATTTGAAATCTTTTCCTACTTTTATTGACCTTTACTTTTACTTAGTACATGTTATAAGTTTTATAACAATTTTATTAGTTACACATTCTTTTCCTTCTCTTAAAGACCTTTAAAACGATGTATAACACATTATTCTGACTGAAACTTTTTATTTTAGTCTTCGGCCATTTTGGCCGCCATCTTGAAAATATGAAGTGTGAAATTTTATTTGTTACACGTTCTTTTCCTTTTCTTAAAGACCTTTAAAACGATGTATAACACATTATTCTGACTGAAACTTTTTATTTTAGTCGTCCGCCATTTTGGCCGCCATCTTGAAAATATGAAGTGTTAAATTTTATTAGTTACATATTTTTTTCTTTCTCTTAAAGACCTTCAAAACTATGTATAACACATTATTCTGACTGAAACTTTTTATTTTTGTCGTCCGCCATTTTGGCCGCCATCTTGAAAATATGAAGTGTTAAATTTTTATTAGTTACATATTCTTTTCTTTCTCTTAAAGACCTTCAAAACGATGTATAATACATTATGCTGGCTAAAACTATTTTTTTTAGTCGTCCGCCATATTGGCCGCCATCTTGGAAACGTTTAGTTTGGAATTTCCAAAAACTATACAGTTCTCACAAATGCTGAGATGCATCTATGTGCCAAATTTCGTTGAAATTGATCAATTTTTACGCCAGTTATCGTTGGACAAACAAACAAACACACAAACACACAAACTTTTCAAATCCCAAGTCTCTGAAATGAAGAACTCACTACGCTGGTTCAATAATATAATATTAACTAAGCATCGCGTAGCCTTATCATTGTAGCGAGCTGAATGCAATAAATATAAAGCAAATCAATAGTTAATCATGTTGAGTTTATAGTTTAAAAGGATGATTGGAGAAGACGGTAGTGACGGGTGGAAAGGTTCTTCAGTAAACCTGTTTAAGGTGGGTTCACAGTCACAGCTAGCAAATCGACAAGCTTATCTGTCAGTATAAATAAAATAAAAATATATTCATGTTTTCTGGTATCTGGGACCGAGATTATATATTATGAGAAAGTTAGTCTGAGTTGTCTCGGACAGATTTTTTATTAATATGTAACTCAATTTTTACATCAATCGGCTCTGATGTTGACTTTTTAAGGCCCCCATACAAGGTCAAACATTTTGCGCAATCATCATGTTTGTGTAAACCTAATGTTTGGCCATACACGTTAAACATGATGTTTGCTCAAACATTGATATAAATATACACGTTTCGGGATTTTGAAAACTTCAGTTTATTTTGTGAAATTCTTGGGACAATATGTCTGACTTGGAAGCTGCTTGTGCCCAGTTCAGGCAATTCACGATAAACGGCGATGAATTCTCTATATTTAACATTTGTTACTGCCATGATAATAATCTACACATTATATACGTAACACAGGTCGAGAACGAAGCACAGATAATAAATGCATCACCGGTGATACGATGTATGAATAATTAGAAGAAACCGGCGGGAAATAAAGAGCGGGAACCAATGAGAAGTCATGATTTCTAGCGCGAATAGTTAAAGCCCTTCCTTCCCACTTCTGGTGAGCGGGCATTTCTCCCAGTAGGAGAAACTGGCTGGAAATAAAGAGCGGGAACCAATTAAAACTTCCCCTCTGAATATTTCTCTCTCCATGAGCAGCAGGCGGGAAAATAATAATAATAATAATAATATTACTCAATATTATAAATAAACATTGCAAAACAATTTTCACTTTTCCGAGGAACTTCTAAATGAAGATCCTGTCTATAGCAGTTACTTGTACAGTTGTCACATTGCTGTAGGGACATTAAATTGTAAATATAAATGTTATACAATTAGTTTGCTTGTTACAAAAATAATAAAATTAAATAATTTAACTGGCCATTTTTTAATCGACCATGGATTCGGTCCCAAGTTAATAGGGTTAGTTAAAAAAAAGTATCTGCATTTAAATCCATCATATCCCATTTAATTAAGTTATTTTTAAACATATTTAAAACAATTTCAACAGGTGATTAGTTTTTGATTTCACCAAAATCGGATTTATTTACATCAAAATCTTGAAAATAAAATCTCGGGAAAAATATCTATACTATTCGTAATAAATAACTATCTATAAATATCTATATTATTCGATTCGTATTTAAATGGACTACATTTAAAAAAATTTTAGAATCAAAATTATCTGAACCGTTTTCTTAAATATTTTTTTTTAGGTTTTTCCTTGGTGTTTAGGGGTGGTGCTCCAGAGCTAAAACTAGGCATCGCGTGGCTCTATCATTGAAGCGAGCGTGCAATAAAATACTGACTATTGAAATTTGTTAATCATGATGAATGTCATAGTTGAAGATAAGTGGAAGAGGGTGGTGTGGGGAGAGTGGGGGTACTTGGTACAAAGCTTTACTTCCTAAACTAACCTACACACAAGACGACTCTAACAATCTTAACCACCCGTCGTAGCTTTTAAACAATTATTATAAATGTATCACTTCATTACTCAAATACTACTGCTTGTATCAAGTTGAAATTTTACATACTTGTTTCAATTGTACTTTAGACGATGTACATGAAGTTTTATTAAAATCGTTACGTTAGAACGTAAGATATCGGTAAAAAGGTTGTTTTCTCTATTTTAAACGTTTAGGTCCGCTTTAATAGTTTTAGCGATCTTTATTAATTCATAGCAGTGTCGTTGTTGGTTTTACTAAAAAATGTCATTTG
Source organism: Gerris lacustris (assembly GCA_951217055.1). Taxonomy (NCBI): domain Eukaryota; kingdom Metazoa; phylum Arthropoda; class Insecta; order Hemiptera; family Gerridae; genus Gerris; species Gerris lacustris. Next base: position 7,814,262 of record OX578286.1, on the reverse strand, counting down.
CAAAAAATGTTTGTCTCATCAAGTAGGTGATGATAGAATTTTTTCCTGTCCTGAAATTCCAATTTTAAATTTGAAGCTCATGTATTGCGTGCAAACTCTTGGACGGATCACGCTGTCCAATGAACTTAGCCTGAGTATTAGTAAGAGGAACATGTATACCAAATTTCAACTAAATCGGTCAACTTTTACTCAAGTTATCGTCACAGTCGTAAACGTTACTGACAGACAGACAGACAGACAGACAGACAAGATGCATATTTCGTTGAATGTAAGAAGCTCGCTAACGCTCGCTTCAATTATTTATACACTCTTTTGTGTAAATAACTATTAAGACAAAGGGACGTTTAGTTCAATGTACTTTAGGCCAATGGTAATATCACACTTCTGTTGTTATAAGGAGAGTAACAGTCAAAGAAGAACATACCGTACACCTTCTTTTGATTGTTACTCCCTTCTGTTTTTTATAAGAGGAGTAACAGTCTATAGAAGTGGCACCTCATCAAAATACCAATAGTTTTTCCTTTGTAGAAAAACAAAATTTCAAATCAGAGATAATGTTCTTAGCCATTCTTAAACTTTAAAGCCCTATTCAAACATGGATAAAACAATCCATGATTGATTCAATTTATTTTAATTTAAAAAAAAATTGTGAGTATTGTCACAACTCAAAACTATAATTGTCACACAATTCCATTCAGAAGTAACAAATTCAGTTGTTTAGGTAGATTTTTTTTTTTTTTTTATTTCAATAAACTCCTTTTTTTTAGAATTTTAAGTGAAAAAAACGACTGATCAACATAATATATAATCAAAGTTAGAGAGTTATCAAGTTAAATTTTAATTTATTTATATTAAACGCTAATTTGGAAGGAAAAAAATCAATACAGTAAAACTTATCATCTGGAAATAGTCCAGGAGATAGTGTAAAAAAAAGTGTCTGGACTAACATCAAGCTAGAATTTTGTGTATAAGTTAATCTTTTGGTGCCTTTTAAGAATATGTGGTCGGTTAAGTTCATCTGCAGGACATAGCTTGGCAATAGGCATTTGAAAACATCAAACTGGTAGAACCCCCCATTTGGGAGCACAATGAGATATTCATGATCCTGAGTGTTAAAGTAGTTCGTAGACCAAAATTCAAGTTAGTCAGATATTCCAAATCAAATTAGTATTATCACCTATTAAGTGATAAACTAACATCAACTTGATTTTTGGTATTCTAACTAATTTTGTACTCAGGATCATGAAAATCACGTTGTCCACCAAAATGGACAGGACATGGTCCCTCTCCACCAGTTTATTTTTTTCAAATGTCTAATTGCTAAGCTATGTCCCGCAGACGAACTTAGCCGACCATATATTCTTAAAAGGTACCAAGAGATTAACAACTTATACAAATAACTCTAGCTTGATGTTAGTCCGACACTTTTTTGCATTACCTCCTGGACTAAAAGCCATGGTTCCAGAAAATAATTTCACCTTATCAGGTTTATAGTTTATATAGAGTGTTGTACATAGAAAAAAAAAATCCGTTCTAAGACCAATTTTAGCTCCTCAGCAGGTTTATAGCTTCCACAGATTCCAGCTTAATCAAGTTTAACTGTATTTTCAAAATATAAAAGAAAAACTCAAAACCCATTTCCACTATTTATGACTTTACTTATAGTCCAGGAGATAGTGTGCAAAAAAGTTTCTGATTAACATCAAGCTAGAATTTTGTATACAAGTCAATCTTTTGGCGCCTTTTAAGAATATGTGGTCGGCTAAGTTCGTCTGCGGGACATAGCTTGGCAATAGGCGTTAGAAAAAACAAACTGGTGGAGAGCGGCCATATCTCACCAATTATGGTGGACAATGTGATTTTCATGATCCTGAGTATAGAATTAGTTAGTAGACCGAAAATCAAGTTGATTTTAGTTTATCCCTTGACAGGTGACCACGTTGAAGTTTAGTAATATTTGAATAACTAACCTATCAATTGTGAAAATAATATCGACTTGAGTTTTGGTCTACAAACCAGTTCTGTACTCAGGATCATGAAAATCACATTGTCCACCATATTTGGCGGGACATGGCCGCTCTCCACCATTTTGTTTTTTTCAAATGCCTATTGCCAAGCTATGTCCCGCAGCCGAATCTAGCCGACCACATATTCTTAAAAGGCGCTAAAAGATTGACTTGTATACAAAAGATTGTTACTCCCTTTGTTTGTATGGTTTTTTTTTTTTTAGAATATAAATGGATGTAACTAGGCATCGTGTGGCTCTATCATTGAAGCGAGAAATTTGTTAATCATGATGAATGTCATAGTTAAAGATAAGTGGAAGAGGGTAGTGTGGGGTAGAGTGGGGGTACTCGGTACAAAGCTTTACTTCATAACAAACCTACACTACTCAACACGACTATAGAATCATAAACACCCGTAATAGCTTTTAAACTAATATTATAAATGTATCACACCATTACTCAAATACTACTGCTTGTATCAAGTTGAAATTTTACATACTTGTTTCAAATGTAATTTAGACGATGTACATGAAGTTTTATTAAAATCGTTACATTAGAACGTAATATATCGGTAAAAAGGTTGTTTTCTCTATTTTAAACGTTTAGGTCCACTTTAATAGTTTTAGCGATCTTTATTAATTCACAGCAGTGTCGTTGTTGGTTTTACTAAAAAATGTTATTTGCAAAAAATGTTCGTCTCATCGAATAGGTGATGATAGAATTTTTTCCCTTCCTGAAATTCCAATTTTAAATTTGAAGCTCACGTTTACGCGAGCATAGCGCGCGAACTCTTGGATCACGGATCACGCTGTACAACGAACTTAGCCTGAGTATTAGTAAAAGGAAGATGTATACCAAGTTTCAACTAAATCGGTCAACTTTTACTCAAGTTATCGTCGGACACGTAAACGTTACACACAGACAGACAGACAGAGAGACAGACAGACAAGATGCATATTTCGTTAAATGTAAGAAGCTCGCTTACGCTCGCTTCAATTAATTTCTCAATTTTTCTGAACATGTATGGGTATTCCAAATTTAATCGTAATCGGATCAATGGAATTTCCGGGCTATTGCTATACTCTCTCTTTTCAATAATATATACTGATGCGTATATGAGAAAGTAAAGAATAAATAATCTCCATTCTAGACGGGATTCGAATAGGATTACCTTAAAAAATATTCAAACATTTTCTACAAACAAGGCTATATGGACGTTCAAACCGCTGTTTCCGCAAAAAATTTCGGACGATCTGCTTCAAAATGTTTGCGCAAACACTCAAACAGCCCCATACACCATCAAAATGTTTGCGGAAACACTCAAACAGCCCCATACACCATCAAAATGTTTGCGGAAACACTCAAACAGCCCCATACACCATCAAAATGTTTGCAGAAACACTCAAACAGCCCCATACACCATCAAAATGTTTGCGCAAACACTCAAACAGCCCCATACACCATCAAAATGTTTGCGCAAACACTCAAACAGCCCCATACACCATCAAAACGTTTGCGCAAACACTCAAACAGCCCCATACACCATCAAAATGTTTGCGGAAACACTCAAACAGCCCCATACACCATCAAAATGTTTGAGCAAACACTCAAACAGCCCCATACACCATCAAAATGTTTGCGCAAACACTCAAACAGCCCCATACACCATCAAAATGTTTGCGGAAACACTCAAACAGCCCCATACACCATCAAAATGTTTGCGCAAACACTCAAACAGCCCCATACACCATCAAAATGTTTGCGCAAACACTCAAACAGCCCCATACACCATCAAAATGTTTGCGCAAACACTCAAACAGCCCCATACACCATCAAAACGTTTGCGCAAACACTCAAACAGCCCCATACACCATCAAAATGTTTGCGGAAACACTCAAACAGCCCCATACACCATCAAAATGTTTGAGCAAACACTCAAACAGCCCCATACACCATCAAAATGTTTGCGCAAACACTCAAACAGCCCCATACACCATCAAAATGTTTGCGGAAACACTCAAACAGCCCCATACACCATCAAAATGTTTGCGCAAACACTCAAACAGCCCCATACACCATCAAAATGTTTGCGCAAACACTCAAACAGCCCCATACACCATCAAAATGTTTGCGCAAACACTCAAACAGCCCCATACACCATCAAAACGTTTGCGCAAACACTCAAACAGCCCCATACACCATCAAAATGTTTGCGGAAACACTCAAACAGCCCCATACACCATCAAAATGTTTGAGCAAACACTCAAACAGCCCCATACACCATCAAAATGTTTGCGCAAACACTCAAACAGCCCCATACACCATCAAAATGTTTGTGGAAACACTCAAACAGCCCCATACACCATCAAAATGTTTGCGCAAACACTCAAACAGCCCCATACACCATCAAAATGTTTGCGCAAACACTCAAACAGCCCCATACACCATCAAAATGTTTGCGCAAACACTCAAACAGCCCCATACACCATCAAAACGTTTGCGCAAACACTCAAACAGCCCCATACACCATCAAAATATTTGCGCAAAACTTTCAGTCTCGACTGATTTTCTTCAAAATGATGCGCAAACAGTCAAACATCTCCACACACGGTCAAAATGATGTGACATGATGTTTGCGCAAACATTTTGATCGTGTATGGGGGCCTTTACGAAGGCTAAAAGCAGCTTTGTTTAATTAAACTAGTTCCAATTTATGTGAAGACAGTGGCGTAACTATGGGCCCGGGCGGGCCCAAATTGCGGGGGGGCCCCAAATCCAGAAATAACTGGAATTACTATCCTTGTACCAACGCCGAGGGGGGCCCCCAATCCTGAACGCAAGAGGTTTTTTTTTTGCTCATCGATTTTCTTTGGCGAGGGGCCCCCAAACATTTCTTGCGGGGGGCCCCCAATGGTCTAACTACGCCACTGTGTGAAAAAACAGTTTATGTTATTCCTTTAAGATTATGTTCACCATATAGACACTCCAATTTCTAACTTAACACCTAATGCGATGCTAATGCGATGCTAATGCGATGCGGAGGACTGGGAGCAGGTATCCAAACAAGCCGAACAGGACTTAAAACTGATTAAGCACTGGCTAGACATTAATCAACTGACTTTAAACATCGACAAAACAACTTACTTAACCTACTCACTACACAGCTCAGGACAACCTCGACATTTACAAGACAGAGTAAAACTACACAACAGAAACTGTAAACAATTCTACCCTCTCCAGTGTAACTGTAGCCACATACACAAATCCACGACAACTAGATACTTAGGAATAACAATAGACAGTCAACTTAACTGGAACCAACACATAAACAACTTAGTCAACAAACTTAAAAAACTCAGATATATTTTCCTACGGCTCAGATCCTATTTGAGCCAATCAGACTTAAGAACACTCTACTACGGACTAGTGGACTCTATTATAAGATATGGCCTCACTGCCTGGGGTTCTGCTACAGAAACCACCATGAAACCAATAATAACTCAACATAAGGCTATCATTAGAACAATACTGAACAAACGCAAGACTGAACACACTCAACCATTATACAAGCAACTCAATATACTCACTATTAACCAACTGCACCAATACCTCTGTCTCGTACGGTTACACAGAGGACAACATGATCTGGAGAGGGTAGACCATACACATCAGACTAGACAAATGACAAACAAACTTTACAAGATACCTTTCAGCAGGACTTCAGCTGCGCAGAGGCATTGGCATTATCAGGCAACCACTTACTATAACAAACTAACCAACTCACTAAAGACAGATTTTAATAAAACATCCTTTCCCACTAGATTAAAAAAACACCTATTACAAACAAACACATGACAACCACTCATACACGACATGTCACTGTTCCTATGTATGTGCTGAATTATAGTATTGCTAGCTCTATAATTTTTCTGTACTCATGAGTATATCCATTTATATTCATATGGCACTAGGATTTTCAATTTTTCATATTCTTTTATGTTTTTATATGTTTATTTAAAAAAAAAAAAAAAAAAAAATACTTATGCAAACTCATCGTAGGTAATTTATTTTTATTTGATAAATATATTAACTTGTTAAATACAAATATTAAATATTATAATTATGGTCAAGAGAAGACTTCCACCACAGCACAGGATCCCGGATCCTCAAGTGGTGGGGAGAATTTATATTTTTATAAAAAATGTATTATATAAGAAAAATAAAAAATAAAAAAAAAAAAAAAAAAAAAAAAAAAATGTTTTCCATGGTTTATATTATTGGTGCTTGAAATCTATTATTACTTCAGACAGTTTAGTATATCACTCTCAAGCTCCCTCTTCCCCCCCCCCCCCCAGACTACACCTTGGTATCTCCTAACTCTCTCACACACAGTTAAGTATATATCACTCTCACTGAACTCATTTGTTTACAAAACTTTTTTAATAATATAGATAGATATATATAATATAAATGTGAGGGAGTTAGTGAGGTACGGTCTAAAGAAAAAACTTGTTTACCAACTAGTTTCGTAAAATATATTTACATCATCAGGGTAACATTTATGAACACAATACAAGACATAATATAAATGATGACATAATATAAAATACAAGTATAATATAAATGTATATAATATAAATATAATATTAATTATTAAATTACTCAAATGGAACCAAAAAAACAGAATATTTATTGTTTCATTTAAATAGATATTTCACTTGCCTTTATTCTATATGAATCCAGCAGAATTATAAATTTAAAGAAAACCACGAGAAGTGAGAATTGTTTCTCGCCGTTTAGAACAATGCGTATTCTGGCTTGCTAGCTTGTAGAAACAGAATATCCGTAAGGAATGGACAATTACTCGCGCTAAAACACCCTCGATTTCATTGGTCCCCGCCCTTTATTTCCCGCCGGTTTCTTCAAATGAGAGAAATGCCCGCTCTACAGAAGGGGGAGAAGAAGGTTTGTAACTACTCGCGCTAAAAATCAAACATTTTCATTGGCTCCCGCTGTTTTTTTCCCGCCGTTTTCTTCAAATGGGAGAAATATAAATAAAAGGATTTTCTTCATAGTTTTAAAAGGGCGGATAAAGACAATCTTGTCGCGAAAGAAAAAACAGTGCCGCTTCTGCTTTTGTGGTGATTTATTATTTAGTGAACATGTCTTCCAATAAGCTGTATTTTTCCTCTGAGGAAGATGAAAAGCTCATCGAATCAGTGCGGTAACATGGAGCTATTTTCGATTTACAGCGTTCGATGTACCGAGATACGAGTTAAGGACAATATTTGGAAAGAGGTTGCAGAGTGTATGGAAAGATCTGGTAAGTTTAATAATAAATAACCAATAGTTCTTGTTAATTTTATAATATTTTCATAGCTATAAAAGTAGTTTTTACTATACAGTTTTTAAAACAACGGTTTTAAAAACGTGTTGCTCCAAATGATTTTTAATCAGTGTCATTGAAGCGAGCGTATAGCACCCTGCATTCTTATACAATTCAACTAACCACACATCTTTTCAATTATTACAAATTGAATCACTTCACTACACAAAAACTTCTGCTTGTATCAGGTTGAAATTTTACATGTCTGTTTCAATTTTACCTACTTTAGACGATGTGTATGAAGTTTGTTTTTTTTTTAAAAAAAATACATTTTTTTAAAAAAATAGGACGTAAGATATCGGTAAAAATGTTATTTTCTCAATTTTAAACATTTAGGTCCACTTTAATAGTTTTAACAATCTTTATCATTTCGGCCGCTTACATCATTTATATTCGTATTTAAATGGACTACATTTTAGAATTTTTTAAATCAAAATCGTCGGAACCGTTTTCGAGAAATATTTTTTTTTTTCCCGTTTCTTCAGAGTTTTGGGGGGGTAGCGCCCCCAATTTTGAAGCTAAAATTCATTTCTCGATTTAGTCTCAGGCTACGATTTTTCTGCATATGTATGCCAAATTTCATCAAAATCGGCCTAGTTGTAGACGACAGACAGACATTTTTAAAAAAAACCACTTATTTGGACTCAGGGGACCTCAAAACGTGTAAATCCATCAAAATCTCAAAATCGCATTTTCGTGCCACAACAATACTTTCTCTTTATATGAGAAAGTAAAAAGTAACTAGTAAATCTGACAGTACGAAATAGGTGGGCCAAATAGTGCAGATTTACCAATTTATGTCCAAAAAGAAATTTTACCCAAAGAATGCATATTTCTCTACAAAATTTTCGTAGCCCCCCCCCCCCCCCCCCCCCCCTATTTCTAATATTCCGTTTTGGACTAAACTTTTTATGGACGTCCTTGGTTAGAGGTAGTTAAAAATGGTTACAGGTTATTGTTACATATTATAGGTAATTAGGTAAATTGTTAAATATTTGTTGTACTCTTAAAGACCTTTAAGACGATTTATAGCATGTCATGCTGACTATAACCTTTTTCTTTAGTCGTCTACCATATTGGCCGCCATCTTGAAAATATTTCAAATAAAAGTAAAATTTCCAAAAACTAATCAGTTATATATGCTGAGATGCACCTGATGTGTACTGAGTGTCATTTAAATCGATTCATTTTCACGCCAATTATTGTAATACGTAATACATTTTTTACAATCACTGATAAACTTAATTTTTTATAAAGTTTATTTTACCTCATTTGAGATATATAGACTCCGTGGCGCAACGGTAGCGCGTCTGACTCCAGATCAGAAGGTTGCGTGTTCAAATCACGTCGGGGTCACAGTACTTTTTATTCATACTTTCTGTAAATCAATTTGAAAAAAACAATCATTTATCACTTGTCATCTTCACATGCTTGTGGATTACAGTACTAAAATATGCAATTCATCTAACGAAATGTCATATATAAACTTAAGGTCAAACTATAATTAGGGTTATTAAAAATTGGTCATTTACTATAGGTCATTTAAAATGGAATTTTATTTAACAGAAAAGGAAGAAAAACAGAAAAACAATCTTTCCCAATGAAAATAATCTTACTCCACTAATAAAATTTATATAGATAAATAATTTAACACTGTAGTTTTAAATAAAACTATACTTAGAACTAAATAATTTATAAATACATAATATTATTTAAAAAATAATAATAAATGTAAACATTATAAATAACAATAACCAAAAACAAATGCATTCTTAACCTTCTACCCTTATAACCCTTTACATTTATAAAACAGTATTACCTTATTTTAAATAATCTTATATGAATTTAACTGTCAATTGTTAAATTTCTATTATTATAAATTCATTTCTTTTACTAAATTTAAATTTTAATCATTATCATAGCAGTTTTATGTTTATGAGGTTAAGTAGCTATTTGTGGGCCCTCGTAGTCAAGAGGACTCCGTGGCGCAACGGTAGCGCGTCTGACTCCAGATCAGAAGGTTGCGTGTTCAAATCACGTCGGGGTCACACTATTTTTATATACTATAGTATCAAATTTAACACAGTGCATTAGGTTTAAATATATCTAGGGATCTTAATTGTTTTAGAAATTATGAAAAAATAATTTGAAAATAGATTGTTAAATACAAAAACTCATTATGTACATATAACATTTAACATCATGAGCGCATTTTGTTACTCCACTCTTCACAATTTATTTTGTTATTTATTATAAACGAACCAAAATAATTTAGGAAATGTGTACATATTATGTACGGCTTTTATCTATTTCACAATCACAGTAATATGAGATACATTAGCTGAGAGTCTTACAAAAGCGACTAAGCTCTGTTATTTGAAAGAACAGCATCGAAAAATGACATTGTCATGATCGTTTTCTCGCGTTTTTAGGGTTTCGTTGATAAAACCAAAAAAAGAAACCCTTATAGTTTCGTTCCTGTGTCTGTCTGTCTGTCACTCTGTACGGTTCCAATAATTTTTTAATCAAAAGAGATAAAAACATGAAACTTTCCAGTATTTAAGGTCGTTTTGACGCGCACACATAAAAAAATATAGAGAACTAAAAATGATCAGCTGTTCAAATTAAAAATGGCGGATAATTCACATACGCGAAATTTTTTTTTTTTTAAGTGAAACTTCTGTGGTGGCGGTAGAGTGAATTTTTTCATATAGTGTCATATTCGAGACTCGTCCAAGTGTAATATTTTTACAGATTAATTGTATTATATCTATTTAAAGACCAGCAAATCAAAACAAACATTTATTTTTATTGGAATAAATGTGGTTGCCTTAGCGTAGCAATTTTTTTTTTTTTTTCAATTAAATTTCCCATAACCATTTCTTAATCCTAAAATAATAAATTCGTCAAAAATGAAAGAGAGCAATGCATTCTAGAACTTAAGATTCACTTCTAATGCGTGAGAGCCTCACACATTTTTTTTTCAAATTTTGAGTGGGGTATTAAATGAAAGGTATTGAAGAGTAGATTACAAAAATACATAACACTTGTGGTTAGTGTTTAATTTTCCTCGCCATTTTGTCAGAAAACATCACCCCCCCCCCCCCCCCCCCCCCCCCTTATAATTTCATGTTCACAATACCAACGAAACCCTTTTTACGTGAGACTACACGCACAACCAATTTATTTTCAACTAGTGATCTATGACTCCTTGGCGCCACGGTAGCGCGTCTGACTCCAGATCAGAAGATTGCGTGTTCAAATCACGTCGGGGTCACATTAATTTTATCCTTAAATCTTGAACATTCGTTGTTATGCCCAACTATATGTGATAATGATGGAGGAGGTTACAGTGATTGTGAAAACGTAAACATCGTGCTCTTAATAATTCATTAAATTTATATAGTTTTATAGTATTGATTAGGATAATTTAGATTGCAAATTGTTCAATACAATTCCCTTTACAAGAGTGAACGTTATTATAGCAAAATTTAAGCTAGAATCTTGATTATTGCTGAAAAAGACTTGACACTAGGAAGTACTTCAATTGTTCCAGCAACATCTTAGAAAGGAAAAAGACTTTAAACCAACACTGCTGGAGGAATCTAAACAACCAAACTGGAAAAAAGTGAGTGCAGCACACATTAATTAAAAGCTAACTGCAATTTAACTTAACGATAACTGTTGTAAGGTTACTTTACTCCACAGTAATCAGTTCAAAACCCCGCTTAGAAATAGTCAAGGATTACTAAAGATTCCCGATCACCACGGTCACCTCCATAGCCTACTGGTCAAGGCATCGGCTTAGCATTCCATACGTGCCGGTCATTCTTGGTTCGCTTACTCGCCAAGGCAGCAACACATTTTTATGCAATAGATAGATACTGAACCCTTAATACTTCTATGTTTAATTGGATTTCCGTACTAAAAACCAAGAGGCGATTACAGAAAACAAACAAATAAACAATTACTACTATCAACACGACATTGAAATAACACTAGATCTCTTTACATATATAATAAATAAAAACTAACTTCTTTAATTGTCAATTAGTTAGATCTCTACACAGGCTCTGGTTATTGATTTTATTTATTGCTTTTAATTACTACCACTGATTTTTTCTTTTTATAATCCTGTCTTTTTTTTTAATTTAAACTCTTCACAAAGATTTATTACTTATCATGGAACAAAAACTGGAACAAATCGCCAAACAGCTTGAAAAGTTAGATACAATCTCACAAGATATAGCTAAAATTAACAATAATGTATCAACTCTACACTCTGATTTATCTCTAGTAAAAGGGGAGCTTAATCAACTAACACTCGACATGACTTCTTGTAAAAAAAGCTATCAAGAATTGGAAGAAGAAAACACAAAGCTGAAGCGAGAAGTCAACTATTTAAATTCAGTTGATAGGCGAACCAACCTTATATTTTTCAATCTGATGTCTGAATCAAATAAGTCGGAGGACTTATATAAAGCGATGAGGCATGTACTTATTGACCTAATGAAGGCCGATATAAATGCTGGTGATATTAACACTATCTCCAGATTAGGCAATAGAGAGAACAGCCCTGTAAAAGTCAAATTTAATTCTTTCGAAAAGAAAGTTTACATAAAAACTTTAACAAGGAATCTTAAAGGAACAAACATAGGAGTTCAAGATGATTTCTCACCTGAAGTCCTCTCTACTAGAAAGGACTTAGTAAAATATCTGAAAAAAGCAAAAGAAGACGGGCACAAGGCTTGGCTAAGGCAAGACAAGCTAATAGTGGATGGTGTCAGTTGGACTCTAAAAGAAATTCTACAGCAATCACAGGAAGAAACTGAGGCCCATGCTTCTCTTACCACCGCACCTGAACAGCCGTCTTCAGGCCACAACCAGCCTAACCAACCTGCACCCTCCGGTGCAAGCTCCGACACAAGTGAGGATAATAAATTTAGAGACCTACCGAACCAGAAAACACAGACTGCTACCTCAAGCAATATGAAGAAGCCTCACATTAAATATGTAACAACCAAAAACTCGTCTATTACATCCTGGCTGAAACCTAAACCGCAGCACAGTACCAAGAAAAGGAAGGTGACCACTAGTCCAGAAAAATAGCAATTAACGACCCCAAAACTTCATCCACCTCTCACCAATGCCAACGATACTTTCACAATAACTTTTTGGAATATAAGTGGCTTTCACAATATTTTTGAATTAGATACAAGGCAGATAAATAAATTATTAGAATGGGACATACTATGCGTTGCAGAAACATGGGTTCACCATGATAACATAACAGTGCCGAATTTCCTTAAAGACTACGACCTGTTTCTATCAAAAGCGACTAAAGAGAAGTCAATGGGCAGAGCTAGCGGAGGTTTAGCTGTACTGATAAAACAAGAAGCAAAATTAAAAGTTAGTGTATTAGATTCGTCAAATTTATATCTATTCCTAGAGATAAGAGGAAATTATATAAATTTTATTTTAGGGGTAGTTTATCTAAAACCATCGGCAGACAACGACGCATGTATTGAGGCTCTCCGGGACGTAATAACGGCTGCAATTAACATAAACAACAACGACCTTCCTATAATTCTATGTGGAGACACGAACAGCAGAGTCGGTAACTTAAACCAGGTAGACAACTCATATCTTGAAGGTTACTTTTTGAGCGGTGAAAGACTTTCATTAGATAGTACAATAGACACGCGAGGAAGGAAGTTAACGGAACTGATGGAAGAACTTGACTTTATACTCTGCAACGGAAGAACATCTTCTGATATGCCAGGTCATTTCACTTTCATTAACGAAAGAGGAAAAAGTGTCATCGACCAGTTCTGGGTACAATTCGGTGCACTCGGTCTGCTCAAGGACTTTAAAATCAAGAACTTCCACGAATATTCTGACCATATGATATGTATACTAAGCCTTTCAGTTCAACCCTCAAAATACAAAATAACCCACACCCCCCAAATAACCGACTGGGATATTGTACAAAGAATCAAATGGGACCCAGCTAACAAATTAAACTATAAAAATATTCTATTGCACTCTCAAGAAATCTACTTTACCTCCCAGGATGTCAACCAGCTTAATACTAACATTATAAATGCGATAACTAAAGCAGCAAAAGAATGTAACATGCTAGTTAGTTACTCTATCCCGAAAGGGCAGCAGCCCTCCCGAAAACATGATAATCCCTGGAGAACCCCTGAGAGTAAACACTTAAAGCGAGAAATAAGGAAAAAAATAAGGTATTGCAAAACTAATAACTATCCCAAAAAAGAACTTGAAGAGTATACCTCGATGAAGAAAGCTTTGAGAAAACTTGCCTCAAAACTCAAAAAAGAATATCAAAATAACATCTTAAATAGTTTAGCAGAAACAAATAATACAAGCGAATTTTGGAACGTAATAAGAAAAATTACTAAAAACAAAAACATACACAATGATATAGACATTGATTCCTGGTTCAATTATTTCAGAAACGTAATTCCTCGCTTAATTTTAAATGAACTTGAAAATCTTGCTACCGGAAATCCAATACTTGATACCGAAATATCCTTAGATGAAATTATTAACTCTATAAACAAAACTAAAAACAATAAATCTCCTGGACCCGACATCATTCCATCGGAGCTTTGGAAGAGTTTGCCTTCGAGCTACATACATTACTTACAAAACATGTTTAATAAAGTACTTAACAAGGAGTGTGTACCTAAAAGCTGGAGTGAATCCCAGCTCAACCTAATATATAAGAAAGGGGACAGAACAGATCACTCAAATTACAGACCAATTGCATTACTGAATGTGATAGAAAAAATATTTTCTAATATTTTGTTTGAAAGACTCTACAACTGGGCAGAAACCAATGAAGTGTTACCAAAGGAGCAAGCGGGATTCCGCAGGAATATGAGCTGTATTAACCACGTCTTTGCTTTGGCCTCCATTGCTCAGATCTTCACGAGAAAAAAAGGAAGGTATGTGTTCGCCATTTTCGTCGATCTACGACGGGCCTTTGATTCCCTTGTCCATCATAAACTCTGGCTAAAACTCGCGAATTTAGGTGTGAGTAGTAAAATGTTGAACACCATTAGGAGTCTGTACAATCAGGCAACTATCAGAATAAAACATGGAAACAAACTGTCACCCCCCATAGACCTCACAGAAGGAGTTTTACAAGGAGATCCCCTAAGCCCCTTATTGTTTATTTTATTCATCTCAGATATAGTATCACTTTTCAGAGAACAAGGGGCAAGAGGATTTTCACTAGAAAACCTTTACGAGGTATTTATACTTCTATTCGCCGATGATCTTGTCATCCTAGCTGACTCTTGGCATGATGCTCAAACTAAACTTAAAATCTTACATAGTTACTGCAACTTAAATTCTCTCGTTATCAACACAGACAAGACTAAAATCCTAACCTTTCACAGATCACCCAATATCCTTCACTTCAAACCATCTTATCTAGGAGATCAAGTAATTGAGTACACGGACAGCTACACATACCTTGGTGTTAAGTTCTCACGTACACTCAAATTCGCTCTCTGCTGTAAAGAAATGAAAAAAAGAGCAACCCAAGCAGCCCACAGGATCCATGAAATACTGAAGAAGACTAAATCCGATGCTCTCTGTACAAAAAAACAACTGTTCACATCTATAATCAGCTCAACTCTCCTTTACGGGTCAGAAGTGTGGGCTCTAAGATACCTACAAGATATAGAGAGCACTCAAGCAGCCTACTACAAACGTGTATTTCACTTGCCATGGAACACTCCAAATCACTTCCTAAGACTAGAGTTGGAACTCTTACCATTAAGCACAATGGTTGTAAAACGCGCTCTTACTTGGCTCCGGACTGTCTTAGACAAACCACAAGACGACATCTCAAGGCTCTGCCTCTCAGCTCTCGTTAAAATAGACAACGAAACTAGGGATAAATACGATTATAACTGGTATACCCAGTTAAAAAATCATCTAACTAAAGTCGGTGCTGACAACTTGTCGGGTATCAACGGAACCTTAGGTATTTCCAAAAACCATGCTAAGAACATAGTGACGGCCTGGTCAAACCACTGCCTCTCGCAGGATGTAGAGTCAACCTTAGCTTCATCCTACAATCCTCTCTACAGACATATTAGTTCGCTTGGGCTTGGAGAAGAATACATTTACAAAAGAGTATCCATTCATAAGCTAAGAATTATTTGCCAACTAAGACTAAGCAACAAAGAGAAAATATCGATTTACTTTAAAGGAATCAAGTATGGATTCAACACAACCGAACAATGCACCGTCTGCAACATGAAGGAAAACGAGGACTTGCATCACTTCTTTTTCGAATGCCCACATTACATCAGTCTAAGAAACCACTACCTCAGTCAATACCAGGTTGATCCACTAGACAGAAATAGAAACATTATTCACTTATTAGACAATATTAATTCATCCAAAATCAACGATATTTATTATTATACAATAGGTGCACTTAAAATCAGATCCTTTATAACTAACGAGTAATATCTTGCCCCAACTTCAACTAGAGAAGAAATTGCAGTGAATAAACTAAAGAAAAATAGAAGAGGATTGAGGCATTTCCACCATTATTTTTAAGAATCTAAAAAATAAAAGAATGTATTATTTAATTAAAAAAAAGAAAAAGAATATATATGTATTGTGTATATGTATGTGTGTGTGTGTGTGTATGTATGTGTATTTGTATGTATATGTGTATATATGTGTATATATGTATATGTGTATATGTATGTATATAAAAATAATAATAATAATAATAATAATGGTAAAAATTAATATGTATTAACATATTTTTGTATATATTTTGAGTTTACAACGTTTTGATTTTAGTTATTTATTCATATTTTTATTTTATTTTATTTTTTTTTTATTTTTTTTAACAGCTATTTAATTTATTTTTTGTTTCATTTCAGTCAGATATATATTTATGTACTCTAATGAGCACTACTGATATTATTTGTTAAACATCTATGACTTTTTCTTTGTAAATATTGTTCCTTTTTTGGAAATTTATAAGTAACAGTGATGTATTGTAATTTCAACCTCTATTTGTACAGTTATATTCAACTAATAACTCTAACAAATATACAATTTCTAATTTCTAATTTCTATATGTGATAATGAATTATAGAATTACGAAGAGAACATTACATTACAAACACCTGCGGTCTTATCTGTATTACAGTAAAATTAGATAGGTACTACAGCTAAGAATCTTACAAAAGGATCTGAGCTCTGTAGTCTGTAAAAATAGCAACGAAAAACTTTATCATTCTCGTTATAATGTATATTCCGTGGCGCAGCGGTAAACGCATTCAACTATAGCTCTGGGTTTTGTGTTCAAATCACATTGGGGTAGAGTTCATTTATGTCTCTAAATCTTGAACATTCGTATTTGTGTCTATACTACACGCAATTAGGACAAATCAAAACCTCTGATTCTGATTATATTCAGTATAATTATAGCATCAGCTGTTCTGTGTATAAGGGTTGGCCCTGATATATAAATGGCCAAACTGGGCATTTACCATTTACCCTGCGATAGTAGGTACTCATTTGGAGGGTCGCCAAAATCTTGGGATAAGGTAAAATAGGAAGCGAAAATATAAATGTCAACAATTGTTTTTCATCGACTCTTAAAACATCGAAAACTACTATCTACCCAAGGTCGAGCCCATAGCCGTTTAAAACTTCCGTCAAATACACAATTATACTCCCATTTGGCTTTTTATGTACTCAAACCCGATCTACCAATGGGCAGACAGGGCAATTGCCCAGGGCGGCATTTTTGGGGGACGGAAAAGTTTCCGCCACAACTTTTAATCCAAAAACAAATTGAATTTACATTCAAAAATTAGACATGCAAACTGGTACCTTTAAAATTATGTTCATTTATGTTTGCAGTTTGCACTAAAAAACGTAGTTATTAAAAAGAAATAGGCCAACTAATTTTTTATCAACAGTACACACCATTTCAGGTTAATACCTAATACGTCATTTCTACAACAGAGTATGGTATCAGCCCACATTGGGGTAACCCGAAATTACTTTTCTGTAATCACAAATATTTAGTCCTTTTTGTGAGGGGAGGGGGGGGGGGGGGGCTACAAAAGGTTTTGCCCAGGCCTAGATCGGGGCCTGTATGTACTTATTTTCTAGAATAAATAAATAAATAACAATATTCAATGTCGGTTCGAAGTTTGCTAAGCATCAACAACATACGCGAACATTGATAAGTCCAAAATTTTATGAGAAATCTGAAAACAAAACAATAAACTAGCTGGATAAACTAATTAGCATGGAAGTCCATTTAATGTACATATTTAATTTTATAATACAGAATACTATCCTTAAAATATCATTAAATCATATTTAAGACCTTAGTCTTGAATATGTCTATTACTAAATCTTCTTTTAGTTATTTAAAGTCAAGTAGGTTGCAGACCTGTTTTTTTTATGTTTTGTTTTCAATTGACAGAGAGGGTTTTTTTAGTTTTTTAATTTTTAAATTATTTTTCGGATAAATATATGTTAAATTGGTTTATTTTTAACCGTATATAAAGGATGATATGATTGAGTTTTCCTACTTTAATTGGAACAGTAAAAATTCTCATCAGATCTTATTTATGTCTGAAAATTTTATTTTCTACCGAGATTCTTTTAAACTTACAGTTCACAGTGCCAAATCAATTTTTTTTATATGTCTAGAAAACAGCAATAGTAGTAAAAGTAAAACAGCAATATTAGGATATAGAACAAGTTCTTAATAATTAATAGATCGTCGAAGTGAATGTCATTGAGACCTTGAGATTTTTAATTATTGTTTGTTGCACTTCAGGTTGGCCAACTTATACGAGGGAAACAATAATGCCACTAGGTGAGGTGGTTATCTGAAGGATATCCAGTCCGACTAAGAAGTTAAATATAGACCTGCCATTTCGGCGCCAAGCATGTGAATTGACGGTGTCGCCATCTAGTGGTTGGTACCGCAACTAAATTAGTACGTAAGCCTCTACTAGAGAGCCCTGCTTGTACTTTTTATTTCTTTCTATTCATTATTCATGCCATTTATAAAAATAAATTTTATATGACTGACTGACTGATCACTAATTCTCCTACTTCCCATTGACATAGAGATTTGAAATTTGGTACACAGACAGAGTGTACCATAAATATAAAAGTGCGGCCATTTTGATTTCGATATATGGCCACCATATTGAATTATAGGAGCCATCTTGGATTTAATAAGACTTTATTATCTCAGCTTCCAGTGGACCTAGAGATCTGAAATTTGGTACATAGACTTATAGTAGTAAAAGACTCAAAATGTGAAAAATCAATTAAAATCTCAAAATAGAATTTTCGCGCTAACACAATACTTTCTTTTTATATGAGAAAGTAAAGAAGTAAACAGTTGGTAACTTTTTTCCAGGTCAGTACAGTTCCCAGGCACTTTTTACATTTATAATTTGAAATTTTTTTAATACAAAATTAAACTTTAGGGAAAAACTTAAGAGGTTTCTGGTTAAACATTTTTTAAATTTAATTGAAAATACATTAGTAAATAAAAAAACATACGTCTGGTGTCACGGGACACCCGGTAGGAACGAAGTTCCTTACATTTTTCATTAAATATAAATTATAAGATTTAAGTAATGTATACATTGCTAACTACTTATACATGGCGGAGTTAGAAAAGAGACAAAAATAAAAGTAACTAACTTTTTGTACCTAGCAGAGTTAAGGCAAAATTAAAAGAAAATCATTATTTGTATCATTAAAGCAAGTGTCTTACTATAAATATATATTGAATATAAGAAAAAGTTTATAGTTAAAGAGTATGTTTGTTAAAGGATGTTGGATTAAAATAGTACTGTTTTCAACCTACCCGGCCTATTTATTTAAAATATAATAAAATATATCTCTTCCCTATTCTAAAGCTTCTGCTTGTATCCGGTTGAAATTTACATGCTTGTTTCAATTAACTTTAGACAAAGTGTAAGAAGTTTTATTAAAATCGTTATACGTTAGAACGGAAGATATCGGTAAAAAAGTTGTTTTCTTAATTTTAAAGGTTTGGGTCCACTTTAATAAATTTAGCGATCTTTATCACTTCATAATAGTGTCGGTGTTCGTTTTACTAAAAAAATAAAATATTTAAAAAAGTTTTTTGTCTCATGAAATAGATGAAGTTAGAATTTTTTCTTGGATTAAGTACGGAGTATTATAATAATAAAGCTAATATATTGAAATAAGCGTCAGCACAGATCAATTTTACAAGACCGTGATAAAATTTTTCTATATTTTTCTTGTTTTTATTAAGAGAATCAGTCACTGTTTAACATCGTACGTGATTATCAGAGACCTTCAAAATGTAGCATTTATTTTTATAAAATGTGGCACTAAAAAGTGTGGCAATATGGCACTTATTTTTGCCAAATGTGGCATTTATTTTAGCTAATGTGGCATTTATTTTTCAACTTTCCACAAAAAAGAACCTTCCAGAAAAAAGGCGTTTTTGGGTTCTTCGAATATTTCAGACAAAAAGAATATCTACTATAGTTTGTGTCATACAGTGTACCTACCCCGCATCAAAGAGGACAGTAACAATTTTTGCCAAATGTCGTGTGGAACTTTCAACGAATTGCTTAGAATATTGAAGAACAGTTAGACCAGTAAAGACACTTATATGAGGGATGCAGTTTGCCCCTGATTTGATTGAAGGAGTGGGGATTGAGTGCCAGTGGCTTGGATGGCAACGTCTGACGGGTTCAATTGAAAACAATGGGCTGACCGGGTGGCGCCACCTGCAGGTAGCAGCTAGACAGAGGGACGGTGGACCAGGTAGTGCTACCCGGCGTGTGGCGCCACCTCGTGTGGTAGGTTGCATTCTATTCTCATTAGTGATTGGGCAGCACCACTCGAGTGGCACTACCCAAATGACGAAGTGTGTCACTACCCTAAGATAGGAATCCACGTCACTTGGGGAATCCTGCCCTGCAAGGGCATATCTTACCTGGTTTTATGGGTTGTAGCAGAACCCCTTAGAGAACTTGGCCCAAATAAGGCAAAATGTGGTAAAAAGTGTGGCATTTTACCGAAAATCTGCAAAATGTGGCTTTTTACCGAGAAATAGGCAACATGTAGCATTTTAGTATGGCGCCATGGCAAAAAGGCATTTGAAGGTCTCTGATCATTATCCAACATTGGGTCACCCCAAAAATCCAACTTTGGCTCCAACTGTGTATATGCAACTGGGGTTGGACTGTTAGCTCAAAACTGAGCTTCAAAAATACACCATAAATATTTATCTGTGGTGTGGCTTTTTATAAATGAATCAGTCATGGCAAGAGTGGAAGAAAATGAGTGTGGAGGAAAAACGTGTAATAATTTATGATTTTTTTAAAGCAGACTTCAAAATCAAGTGGTTCTCACAATAATGTTCATGAAATTTATATCTATTGGCTTTAAAATCTTCTCAATTTATCAGTATAGAATTTAAAATTAAATGCAAGTTTATAAAAAGTCTAAATTAGATAGAACCTGAATTCGGGGTGTTTATATGAAAAGGACAGTAATAATTAAAATAAATTTTCTCTTAATTTGTATTTTGAGAATTTGTATTACAGTAGAGTCTCGCTAATCCAGGTTTGACGGGACACCCGAAAGTCCGGATTAAAAGGAAACAGTTTTAAAATGTCTGTAAAACAAGTTTTAGTAGGGTAAAACTATTAAAATTGATGTTTTTATCGTAAAAATTACTTTTATTAGTCTCCAAAACAGTTAAGAGCTGTTCTGTCACCAGTCCAGAATTAAAATAAAATGACAATCTATTACGCAGGTGGCAGGTATAGAAGGGACTTCCTGAGAAGAACTTCCTGTGTTCCGATATGAATTTCGAGGAGCGATAATCATTTCAAAAAAAGTTGAGATATTAGACATTGGCGGCTTGGCAAAATTTCTTGGAACTGTGGTGAGCCGCCGCTATATGTTTCTTAAAACCCTCTCCCCATCTCAGTCTAATACACAACCTTTATAATACACTACCTTTATATCTTCCGCCCCTTACATTTCTGTGGAACCGAAAGAGATTTATCGATGATCTTACTTATTCCTAATTATTCTAAATCTGTTAATTTTTAACAAAAATACCAGGTATTCCTCGTGTTAGAACGTTGGAATATACACCTGCAAACTATACTAGGAACAATTTTATAAATGTTTAATAGACAATAAAAGTAGAAACTCCAATTATCTTAATTATTCATAAATCTTAACAGACTCGGGTTCCAATTTGTACATAGTTTTTGGCCTGTTTGGATTACACGGATGTCTGGACTAGCGGGGTCCAGATAAGTGAGAATCCACTGTATTAATATGAGCACCCCAACCATATCAGTTCTAACCCTACTCTCCTCCGCAAAAAATGAATGATCCCCTAAACATAAAAAAAAAAAAAAAAAAAAAAAATGGAAAATCTCAACTTTGGAAGCTTATAATGTAACTCCACTTGGAGGGGTTTGGATTGAAAGAAGTTTATAGTAGGGTACCATTTCCAAAGTATCCCCTACAAGATAGCATACTTTTTATTCTGTTTGGTCTTCACATAAAACAAGTAAGGCGCGCTTGACGTAAGTACGTGGGGCGATAATCGCCGGTTTCTGTACGATTAAGTTAAAATTAATAAGTGAAATATAATTACACTAACTTTAATAGTAATATTCTTTTTCTACTCTTCAAGACCTTTAAATTGATGTATAACATGTTATGGTAACTAAAACAATGTTTAGTCACCCACCATATTGGCCACCATCTTGAAAATTTTAATAATTGCATATTCTTTTTCTACACTTCAAGACCTTTAAATTGATGTATAATATGTCATAGTTACTAAGAACTTTTTTTAGTCGCCCGCCATCTTGAAAATATTACGTGAAAAAATTTAAATAGTTGCACATTCTTTTTCTTCATTTCAAGACCTTTAAATTGATATATAACATGTCATGGTGACTAAAATTTTTTTTTGTCGCCCGCCATATTGGCTGCTATCTTAAAAATATTAAGTGTGAAAAATCTGAAATGTGTCCAGTTGTCTCTAATGCCGAGATGCACCTATGTGCCGAATTTCATGTTTCTAGCTATGGTAGTTTATGAATTGAAACAAGCAACGGACAGACAGACAGACAGAACTGTTACATAAGGTTTCTTTTTGTACTTTGTACAGAAACCTAAAAGTACTCGTGATAGCAGGGTACTTTATCAAAACACCTTTTTGGGCACTAGAGGGCATTGGAGAGGTCGGATTAAAAAAACCTATCTCCGTTACTTCAAGCCCTGTAAGATAGACTAGTTAGTTTTTATACAAGAGTTACATTCTTTACAAAATATCCTGTAGTGAAATCAGATAGCGTACCTATTTCATATGAACTCAAAAAATTTAAATGCATCAGAAAAAGTCCTCTTATTGCATACTTCTAAAAATTGAAGACATTTCTTTGAACCAGACATGTCTTCATTTTTACTAAAGATGTTCTAGCTGCCGTTTCCCTAAGTATTCTAGGTATATTTTCATCAAAACATTTTAATTTTTTTGTACAATTTATTTATTTATTATAACAAAAAATAGAAAGGTACATAAAATTTAATAATTATTTACATTAAATTATTGGTATAATTAATTTAAAATACTAATAATAAAACTTTAATAATAGAACAACTTAAATATAACTTAATATATCAAATTATTTAAATATCATTACACACATGATTAGGTTTTCAAAATATTTCTTTAAACAACTCTGGTTGTTTTATTTATTTATTTATTTTTTTTTTTAATGAGTAGTGGAGTCACATGATTAGGAATAATTAATTAATAATAAAAATTAAATTAATTTTAATAGAGTGATGACTTTCTATATTTCTAAATTGTTATAGTATTTTGTGGAATGGCCTTTTTGATTGTGGAAGAAATTTTTTAATCCCTAATCTAATTTTAAATTATGGCATAAATTAATAGTCCAGGAGATAGCGTGCAAAAAAATGTCTGGCTAATATCAAGGTAGAATTTTGTATACAAGTCAATCTTTTAGCGCCTTTTAAGAATATGTGGTCGGTTAGATTCGTCAGCGGGACATAGCTTGGCAATAGGCATTTGAAAAAAACAAAATGGTGGAGAGCGGCCATGTCCCGCCAATTATGGTGGACAATGTGATTTTCATGATCCTGAGTACAGAACTGGTTTGTAGACCAAAACTCAAGTCGATATTATTTTCACAATTGATAGGTTAGTTATTCAAATATTACTAAACTTCAACGTGGTCACCTGTCAAGGGATAAACTAACATCAACTTGATTTTCGGTCTACTAACTAATTCTGTACTCAGGATCATGAAAATCACATTGTCCACCATAATTGGTGAGACATGGCTGCTCTCCACAGGTTTGTTTTTTTCAAACGCCTATTGCCAAGCTATGTCCCGCAGACGAACTTAGCAGACCACATATTCTTAAAAGGCACTAAAAGATTGACTTGTATACAAAATTATAGCTTGATGTTAATCAGAAACTTTTTTGCACGCTATCTCCTGGACTATAAGTAAAGTCATAAATAGTGGAAATGGGTTTTGAGTTTTTCTTTTATATTTTGAAAATACAGTTAAACTTGATTAAGCTGGAATCTGTGGAAGCTATAAACCTGCTGAGGAGCTAAACTTGTTCTTAGAATGGATTTTTTTTTTCTATGTACAACACTCTATATAAACTATAAACCTGATAAGGTGAAATTATTTTCTGGAACCATGGCTTTTAGTCCAGGAGGTAATGCAAAAAAGTGTCGGACTAACATCAAGCTAGAGTTATGTGTATAAGTTGTTAATCTCTTGGTACCTTTTAAGAATATCTGGTCGGCTAAGTTCGTCTGCAGGACATAGCTTGGCAATAGGTATTTGAAAAAAATAAACTGGTGGAGAGTGGCCATGTCCTGTCCATTTTGGTGGACAACGTGATTTTCATGATCCTGAGTACAAAATTAGTTAGAATACCACAAATCAAGTTGATGTTAGTTTGTCACTTAATAGGTGATAATACTAATTTGATTTGGAATATCTGACTAACTTGAATTTTGGTCTACCAACTACTTTAACACTCAGGATCATGAATATCTCATTGTGCTCCCAAATGGGAGGGACATGGCCACTCTCTAACGGTTTGATGTTTTCAAATGCCTATTGCCAAGCTATGTCCTGCAGAAGAACTTAGCCGACCACATATTCTTAAAAAGCACCAAAAGATTAACTTATACACAAAATTCTATCTTGATGTTAGTCAGACACTTTTTTTCACACTATCTCCTGGACTATTTCCAGATGATAAGTTTTACTGTATTGATTTTTTTCCTTCCAAATAAGCATTTAATATAAATAAATTAAAATTTAACTTTATAACTCTCTAACTTTGATTATATATTATGTTGATCAGTCGTTTTTTTCGCTTAAAATTCTAAAAAAAAAGAGTTTATTGAAATAAAAAAAAAATATCTACCTAAACAACTGAATTTGTTACTTCTGAATGAAATTGTGTGACAATTATAGTTTTGAGTTGTGACAATAGACTCACATTTTTTTTTAAAATTAAAATAAATTTAATCAATCATGGATTGTTTTTCCATGTTTAAATAGGGCTTTAAAGTTTAAGGATGGCTAAGAACATTATCTCTGATTTGAAATTTTGTTTTTTCTAAAAAGGTAAAACTATTGGTATTTTGATGAGATGCTACTTCTATAGACTGTTACTCCTCTTATAAAAAACAGAAGGGAGTAACAATCAAAAGAAGGTGTACAGAATGTTCTTCTTTGACTGTTACTCTCCTTATAACAACAGAAGTGTGATATTACCATTGGCCTAAAGTACATTGAACTAAACGTCCCTTTGTCTTAATAGTTATTTACACAAAAGAGTGTATAAATAATTGAAGCGAGCGTAAGCGAGCTTCTTACATTCAACGAAATATGCATCTTGTCTGTCTGTCTGTCTGTCTGTCAGTAACGTTTACGAGTGTGACGATAACTTGAGTAAAAGTTGACCGATTTAGTTGAAATTTGGTATACATGATCCTCTTACTAATACTCAGGCTAAATTCATTGGACAGCGTGATCCGTCCAAGAGTTCACACGCAATACATGAGCTTCAAATTTAAAATTGGAATTTCAGGACAGGAAAAAATTCTATCATCACCTACTTGATGAGACGAACATTTTTTGCAAATGACATTTTTTAGTAAAACCAACAACGACACTGCTATGAATTAATAAAGATCGCTAAAACTATTAAAGCGGACCTAAACGTTTAAAATAGAGAAAACAACCTTTTTACCGATATATTACGTTCTAATGTAACGATTTTAATAAAACTTCATGTACATCGTCTAAATTACATTTGAAACAAGTATGTAAAATTTCAACTTGATACAAGCAGTAGTATTTGAGTAATGGTGTGATACATTTATAATATTAGTTTAAAAGCTATTACGGGTGTTTATGATTCTATAGTCGTGTTGAGTGTAGGTTTGTTATGAAGTAAAGCTTTGTACCGAGTACCCCCACTCTACCCCACACTACCCTCTTCCACTTATCTTTAACTATGACATTCATCATGATTAACAAATTTCAATATTCAGTATTTTATTGCAATATGCTCGCTTCAATGATAGAGCCACACGATGCCTAGTTACATCCATTTATATTCTGAAAAAAAAAACCATACAAACAAAGGGAGTAACAATCTAAAGAAGTACCGATGAAGTTTTATTATTTAGAACTTGATCATTTGATTGAGACCGGAGCGAAAACTTCATAATCAAATACGGTGAAGTTATACTCTCCCATGAGTACTGTACAGGATGCATTCTCTCCGTCGTACGAATGAGGCAGATTTGAATAACTCTCCATGTTCGAGTTACAATTGTTTGATATCAGTAAGTCCGCACCTGCTCCAAATATTGGTCCACACCTGTAAAAACAATAATGATTTTGTTTAGTTAATAAACATCAGTTCATACTATTTATTTTACCAGTGACGAATGGGGAGGTAGTGTCCGGCATGGGAAATCATACTAACCGTCGTCATATTATCTAAAGAGCACCTCCCCCAATATTGGGGACCCCTCACTCAAAACCACCTATAATATAAATACAAATGCTCAATTTTTATTAAAATGATAAAAATATTTCAATTTGAAGAGGTTTTCTTAGGTGGGCTTATAGAGTAGAAAGGAAAAGAGTGAAGGCGTTGTTTGGAATAAAAGTCCGTCTTGTTAACTTCTTTATTTATTTCAAAGCTTTCGCTCAGGGAGCCTGAGCTTCTTCAGTGATAAGAACAATGATTATGTAGAACCAAAATGATAGATTTTAAATTATATGAATACAATAAATTTAGGGAAATTAGCAATGAAAGTCTTACCAAATAATGTTTGTAAAATGTTTGATTCGTTTTTAGTTGTTATTAATTTTTTTTTTTAAAGAATTTTTAAATTTTTTTATAATTGACATAATCAAAAATTTTGAATTATTTGTTTTTATTTGTATTAGATATAATATTTGTGTAAATTTTGCTTAATTTATTGGTGTCCTGTTTCAAGTTTATGTTATTTCTATTTGATTTTATGTATAACATTTCCAGTGTAAGTCGTTTTTGGTGGTGTTTTTCAGTGTGTAAAATATTATATTTGTGTTTAGTATTGTGTGCGTGTTCTGATATAGCTGTGTTAGTGTTGTTGTTTGAGATGTCTTTGATATGTTGATGAAATCTGTTTTTGAATTGTTGTGAAATTTCTCCTATATATGTGGCACGACATTGTTTACAATTTATTTGGTATATGACGTTACTTTATTGCATAGATGGGATCTTTAAGTTTAGAGTACAAAATTGATTTTAGAGAGGTGGCATTTTTTTTGGGCTATTTTAATATTATTGTAAGGTTGAAACAATTTTTTAATTTGTTCAGTGGTGTGTTTTTATATAGGGTAGGGTGTAGTATTTAGCTAAAACGGGAGGTGTTGTATTTTGTGAGTTGTTGTTAATGTTGTTATTGTGTTTTTAGAGTATTTTTTTAATTATTTTGTTGTGGTAATTATTTTTATTAAGTGTATCTTTTATAAATGATATTTTTTCGTTTTGAAATTGTTTATCAGAGAGGGTAAGGATTTGATTAATGAAGTTATTAGCACAGTTCATTTTGTAAGATTATGGTTGGTGTGAATAGAAATGGAGGAGTCTACCTGAATAAGTGGGTTTAGTGTAGTGTTTATATGTTAGTTTGTTATCATTAGTTTTAATTATCTTTATGTTGAGAAAAGGAAGGGCATTATTCTCTTCAGATTCTATGGTGAATTTGAGGTTGGGATGGTAGTTATTAAAGCTGTTAAGAAGGGAGGGTATGTGGTCTTTGTTAATTACGAAAAAACTATCATCAACGTATTTTTTGACAAATTTAATGTGGGGATCAAATTGGGTATGATATCAAAGAATAATTTATCTAGGACAATTTCAGCAATAATAGGTGATAGAGGGTTGCCCATAGGGAGACCTTCTTTTTGTAAATAAAGGACATTGTTGTGGGAGAAATAAGTGTAGTCAAGGCAAAAATCTACTATGTCATAAAAAAGTGGTTTAGAAATTTGGGTGTGGACTTGGTGAGGTCTTTAGCTAGGTCAAGGGGAATGGACGTAAAAAGAGATTGGATATCAAGTGAGATAAGGGAATCATTTGGATCTAGGACGGGAATATCTTTGATTAGATCAATTAGTTGATATGCGTAAGAGATATTAAAATTATAGCTATTCCTAAAAGGAGATAACATGTTTGAGAGGAATTTAGATAGGTTGTAAGAAGGGGAGTTTATACAAGATACTATGGGTCTGAGAGAAACAGGTTTTTTTTTAATT